>JBCAUA010356072.1:0-18693 GCA_038406235.1 Peronia verruculata | reverse complement strand
TGGAGGAGGAGGGGATGCTGATTATAAGGACATAAGTGACACACTTACACATCAGTATTGGTGGCTGAAAAAAAAAACAAAAAAACTCAGGCAAATGGCGAAAAAAACTCAGGCCTTAAAGAGTTAAACAAACATTGAGAAATTCACTCTTTACAAATAATTTGCACAAAAAAAAAAAAAAATCACTTTGAAAACTTTTCTAATCTCCAAGCCATTTTAGTAACACTAAAAAGACACAAAACACAAATCTCTGTATTGGCAGTATCCCAGTTTTTTTCCATAATCAGTTTGACACTGACAGGACCCTATATTCCATATCCTCATTACCACTATACAATTTCAACCATAATGGACTTGTGTGGCACTGACATAAAAATGAATAAAAATGTTTTAGTTAACATGAACATATCCAACTTTTCCATTAACATGAAATATATACAAATTTACAAACAAACGTGTGCTTCTTGAGCATATTAATTCATTCATGCCCACAAATTTCTGATGAATGCTTGGCTCTGTGAGGGAATGGTAAGACAACGATGAAGATGATAATGATGATGAAAAGCTTCATGATGTCAGGCTTTCTAAAGGCTTTGAACAATATTATCATCAAAAGTAGTCATGTCTGAAAAGACAGAAAATATCAAATAAAACAATTATATGTAGTAATTGCTATTTCACAATTTGTAACATTTTCAAAAACACTAATCAAAATAAGCATATTATCAATTATCAATTGAATCAGAAAAACATATAGTTCCCCCCCCCACACACACACAAACAAAAATATATTGTGACATTGTGTACTATCTGGTGTAAGGCTTTCATGGCATCCACAGTGGATAACTAGAGAAATTTCAACAGAACTGATGGTTTGGTATCTGAAGTCAAAAACTGGCACATATCCTTTACTGTATTCCAATTAAATAATGTAGATTTACTATTGTCAAAATGATTATGATTATGTTGGTGTTGTCTGAGTGTTTCATATGGCAACTAAACTCTCTTGGTTGATTATTTATTGGTGTTGTGCTGTTTAAAATAGTGCAAGGTTTAGGTTATGTTAAGGGTACATTGTAATCGACAAATTAGCAAGCATAATCAAGGAGTCATCGATATGCGTCGTTTTTGCGACTTCCATGGTAGAAATTAACCAGGACCACGAAACGAGGGGAGTCCCGTCTACTTGTCTACACATAAAATATAATATAAAGACTCTCCAAAACAAATGCCAAATTCCATGAAGAGGAAGAGAAAACATGAAATATCCTCCAACAAACTTACAAGTCTGATCCACCGATTCCTTTTCTGCTCTTGCAGAGTAATTCCCCAGCCTCATAAGTGAGTATCCACCAAGATAGTCACATTCAGTTGCCTTAATATAACATTTACCTACTGATAATTGAGTCATTGGAAAATCTTTAAATGTCAGCAATTAAAGTGTCTTAAAACCATGCAACTCTATAAAAGATGGGTAATGCTGTGATTGCGAGGACTTGAATTTTATCCCTAATAGATGATGAAGAATTCCTCACCTTATACTACCTCCATTCCGTTCTAAAGGTGGTGGAATGTAGCCACCTATTCGTCTTGCCAGCCATAAATCCTTGGGTTGAATAGTCACCCGCTTGGCGTGTATGGCGCACACATTGGCATCCTCAAACAGTCGGACCAGAATAGCTTCACTTGCCTGATAATATTGGTACAGAAAACTAAATGTAAATATATGTGTGCATATAACATGTCAAATTACATTATCTCAACTGAAAAATAAGTGTCTGGACTACAAGTTACTGCCATTATGCTGAGATGAAATGATTCGAATGTCAAGTCGAGTTTTACTGGGAGTCATATTTACTAACTACTATTGTTATGCTGAAAGTGAATGTTTCAGTAAGGACAAATGTAGCCACATAACTTTTTCGTTGAAGCAAAAAAAGATCCATTTCCTTATCCACTGACAGAAGAAACACCAAGCATGAACAATTTGACTAAAGACTCCTTCTACCTGGTCTGGTGACATTTAAAACCGAATTTTGCTCAGAGACCAACATACTCCCATCATATTTCATAAACAGAACTTGTGCAAATTACTTTAAAGACAGATGAAGTGATATGATATTTTTCAATTTTACAACAGCAAATAATTACCTCCTGCAGTGCTAAAATAGCATTAGATTGCCACATCAGATCTTTCATGGAGCTGGGCATTACCTTCATACCAATCTCTCTCACCTGTTGAAAAATACAAACACATATCGACTCCAGTGGAAAAACCAGATATATCGATAAGCCACATTTTTGTGAAAAATGAGTTACTGCCCTGACGTTATAAAGCACAAAGCTAAGATTTGTTAACCAGAACAATAACTCGAAAAAAAAAACAAAAAACAAGCAAGTTTCGCCAAAAAGAGAGTTTTCAAACGGGTATACAGTGAAAACTATAGACTTCTAAATTATAATTTGTTTTTCTCCCTTTGTAGAACATGTGACAGTGACTTATCTGATTTAGCCCTTGGAGTCTTCATTATATATTCTATATATACATGCCTGATTTTAAATTAAATTGCAACATAATAAACTCAGGCCAATCACTGACCAAACAGAATTAAAGTGATCTGTCATGTAAACGTGCATATAAAATAAATTTTGGAGTGCAATTTCACAAGCATCTGGTGCAAGGAATGTTACTAAGTCATCCTAAAACATCTCCTTGTGACAAACTCTACACCAGTCTAATTGTTATCCATACAAACATCAGGCTGTCCAGCTATACTGTCGAACCATTTCACATCATATTTTATATATTGTGATATGACTGTTTTCTTCCTCAGCAACTGTCAAAGAAATTTCCTTTTGAGAGCAAATACAGTTTATTATAACCACCAATGAATTTAAAGATCCTTGGACAGGTGATCTTTAACTCTTTAAGACCGGAATTTTTCACATGTTCTGCTGGAGTTTTTCTTTTTGCAGAGGTGCAGAACATGGTATGTTAAAAAAGAAAGCATGTAATGCTTGTTGTATATGAAACATGTTAAGTATTATACATCAAATTCAAGGCAAATGAATGAAGAATACAATGCACGTTATAAACAATGAAGAACCCCAAAAATGTTGGCCTTTTGTTAGTTTGAAATTTTTCTTTCTTAGTTTACTTACCATAAGAATCACTCAGATCAAATCTAGATCTGGAATCTAGATCTAGTTAAGTGTCACTATCAATATCTGATTCATTACCTAAATCACTTTTCTGAAAGGTTTGGAACTATTTCATTGCTTCTTGGCCCCACTAGGCCCAGGCTGTTGGCTTGCGTTGCTCATGACGACGGTTTTCTACCCCGAAAACACAACACAACCATTGCAAACTTCTCTGAATATGAAAACAAATCAAAAACTAACGCCAAAGAAGGTTGACCTGGATGTGAACATGTTAATTTAAATCGGTCTTAAAGAGATAAGCAGGAAAAAATTCAATTATCAACACAAGGACTATGTCAACATCCAATACATCACGAAATGAAGTCCCATAAAAAAAATAGTCTACAAACCACTCGTGCAAATGGCAGTTTGCGGATCAGAAGATTTGTTGTTTTTTGAAACTTGCGAATTTCTTGCAGTGCTACAGTTCCAGGACGTCGCCTTCGCTTTGCTGGTGATTCAGGTGGCATATGCCGACTTTTTCCTGTGATATTTAAACAAATATTATCATCACTCACAAAATTACATGTCTTAGTCAAAGCAATGGTTTTTAAACTTAAAAATCTTATGATCAACATTTTTTCCAACATTCTGAGTATATCAAAGCAATGGAACCAAGATGTAATTTTCTTCTAAATATGACATGAAATCAGCAAAATGTCATCATTTAAAGAGTACATGTTCATACATTCATTTAAATGAAACAATCATAAGAAGCTGTGACTGTATAATTTTATTAAATATTTGGATTTACAAGACTTTCAACATAACCTTGACAGAGCCAAAATTTCTGAGATTCTATCGGCTTTTGTGGAGAGACAATGCTACAAAAGTAAAATTTATGGTATGATTTAATGTCCATTTTTTTTTTATCGTCCCAAAGAATTACTATAAATTTATATAAGCAAACTATTTTGTCAAGTAAAAGAAATAACAACAAATATCACAGAAAGTAATCAACAACAGGCTGAAATGTTGTTATGGGTTCTTTAAGAAAAAACAAAATTGGCAAATATAGCTGTAGAACTAGGACATTTAAGAGAGAATAACTTGTCAGAAGATTTCTGCAACTTTCTAAGAGTGCTCTGAGTCCTTTGATAAAGAATCAGGATTTTTACCTTTCCCGACACTTGTGCCTGCCCCTGAAGGCCCAGCAGCGAAATAGCGGCTCCCATCATCGCTCGGGCTTGTTCTTGGTTTACCAGCTCCTGATGATAGACAAGGTAATAAATTAAGGAATAAATTTTCATTTTTTTGCACATAATTTATGAAATTCAAATATACACCAGAGTATAAAAAAAAATGTGATATAAACCATTTGAAAGTGATTTTATTTTTACAAATGGAATTTCAAGCCATAAAGTGTACCTTTTGCTAATTGTCCTGCAGCTTTGGGACTATCAATAAAGGAGCTGTGGCATTATAAATGCATAACAATCTTTCATTTCCAAGGTTGTGAGTAACTAAAACCTGTGTAATGTTTTTATTATTATTATTTCTTTTTTTAAAAGGTAAGCTAATAAATCCCAATTTGTTTATAAAAAAATATAAAATATTTTAGTAAAACCAACTCCAGATGAAAGTTCACGTCTGTATTACTGTCTTCTCCATGTCTATAGATGCAAAGAGTGTTCACTACTTCAAAATGTGAAAAGAATCTGATATTTTGCACAACTGTGCCCTCATTAGACAACAGCATACAAATGACAAAGAAAATTATTGCTTCAATTCCATTCAAGAAAGACAAAGAGTCTGCTAATTTCAAATTTCACAGGATGTTATTTCAGAATTTTGAAATGACAAGAATCTTGAGTTTTGCTACAATGTAATCATGCGAGCAGATATTTTTGGTATTAGAGCAATTTATTATATATATATTCTACACAATATTTAGTAGCTACCATGGAAGCAATACATGGGGTCAGGGAACTAAACTGTGTGACCCGTACGGCAAAACCTTTAAATAAAAAAAATCTGCAAGCAAACCAATCAAGGCAATGGGTCTTTTCTTAGTCTTACATCAGCCATGTCTCATGCTTTCAAGTGTACAGCACTAGCCAGTTTTTGTTCTGATGTCAGTTGTGATATTCTAGTATTTCTAGTGGACATGGAAAGTGTCTCTAATTCCCCTATAGGGAATTTTAGTCTCTCTCAAGGGCTAGAAATCCACAATTTTGGTTTTTCAATGTTTGCATTGATTTCATGGTCTACATTTTTCAAAAGTACTCTGAATGTTTGTAGGGGAACTTCATGTATAAATATACTATAAACTGATGTATGTGCATCTTAAGTTTAGAATTTAAAACCAGTCCGAAACGAAAAAATAATGCAAAGAAGAAAAAAAAAAAGATGAGATCAATGAGGAACTCCTAAACTGCAGAAGGTAGATGGGAAGGAGGAATTTTTTCTCTGCTATTTTTTGTTTCTAAAATTGTTCTAGATGACAAGGGATTAAACTTTAAGTGTGCAGGGAAAAATGGGGGAAACTAAACTCTAGATCTAGATTGAACCTTTTCTATGAATCTCAGTCAAACAAACTAAAACACCCTATACCAGTACAATGTTATTAATAATCACAACTGCAATAATCACAATTCATGCAAAGCAGCAGTAGCCTACCTGTGAAGCTAGATCTAACTATCCATCAAATTTAACAGGCCTCCCCCCTCAGAGATCACAGCTTTTAGATCTAGACCTACTTTCCATAATCAGATGACTATGCTAATGCTAGATCTAGATGCTCTAAATAAAAATTATATTGATCTAGTCTATCAGATTCTAGTTTAGAACTAGTCTTCTCTCTAGTCTTAGATCTGTTTATGTAAGACTGGAGGCAGTGCAGGGTAATTGCATCAGTGTTTGCTTCACCCAAATGTGCATCGTGTCAGATTGTCCAAACTGACAGTTTTCCTCTGGACATAAAGCTATTAAAATTGGGCAATTCTGGGTGAATACGTACGGCCCGCACACTTCAAAATCAACCGTGCACCCCATACGTACCACTACTTTACTATCAATTTGCAAGACCAATTATACTAACCCATAACTATTATGTTTGGGTTGATCCTCTTTTTTTCGTCGGACCTAGGCTACATGTTAGCGTCAGGGTGGACTTGTGCTCATCGAGCTTTAAAAGCCCCAGCGGGGTTGTTCTAGGCTATTGTTATTTAGTGTGCATGCCATACGGTATTTCTCCCTGTTATATGATAAAGACATATGACACGCGACATGAAGAAATTAGGCGCTCATCAAATTTTGAGCATGGAGTTATTGGTATCACTATGAAGATGTCGGCTTATTCATTTCCCTTTCAGTGAAAAAAGTATCGGTCTACCTTAAGTTGAAGTTGAGATATTGGCATTTAAAGATGAGGGGGTGACCGGTTGCTGCAGCTGAATTTAGTGAGAAAATGGCCGGTCATTTTTGTAATCCTTCTTTACCTTTGTTAGGCCATGCCACTAAATTACAATTTTTGGGCCTTTACTGGCTCTATTTCAGTCAACTGAACTCTGAAATGCATTTTTAGATTGATATAGATCTAGAAGGGTTTGGTGAAGAATAATAAATATGTTAAAAATTCATTCACTGTTGAAAAACACGTGACTTCTCTGGTCGGCTCAGTTTGACGAGCGCCTGATTTCATTGTGTTGTGTCTCATATTATATCTTAAGTAGGCCTATGTATTTTCTTCTCAGTTCTCAGGAATGAATTTCCATTTTTTTATTTGACATGTCTTGCGTCCAAGGCAAATGAGTTAGAATTCACGTTTGGCGATTTCTAGCTACTACCGTTTTGAACTATTTTCCAACTCAGATACCAAAATAGTTTTTTTTTGTTTTTTTTTTCACAAAATGAAAATTTTACCTTTTTTAACCTAGAAACAAATTTAGTATTTGTGTCGGAAAATAGTGAAAATCGACTTTAGCTTAAAATCACCAGGTGTTTCCAACTCATTTGCCCTGGGTGCAAGACATATCATAAGTTTATTTTGCACCAGAATTTACCAGAGATCCAATATAATAGAAATTCATGGAAGAGTCAAAGATTCAGTCATTGCCCATCTTCTGAGAAATTATCAAAGTACAAAATCTAAGATCAGGTTGTCATTAATGTGCTGTTTTTTTACCTTTTCAGTAAATGCTGCATTTTTACTGAGTGCTGCCCCAACATATTAGGCATAATATAGCCCTTATCGTGCTGATGTGCCATTAAACCCCATCACAAACAAGCATACAAACTGAGTGCTGCAACTGTATGCATATCACTGGAATAGTCGCAGTGCTCACCTTCTTCAGGCAGTGAAATATCATTGGCAAGTCATTGGCTGCAAGCACCATGTCAAACCCAGGGGAATGTACTGCTGTCATTATGGCAGCTGGAACAGGGTCAAGGATGACTGATTTGACCAGTCAGTGCCCAAAGCCTTTGTTACCTATGGGTCGATTTCCAATGATTTGGTATCCAATCAGGTCATTAGAAAAAGCTGGATTTTCAGGTATGAATGAAATTTGTATTGCATGTTTTTTAATCATAAAGATTTCATATCTTTCTTGACCACTTTCTCCAGAGTTCACAAGATTTGATTTTGGCTAATAGTATCAGTACTTTAATTGACAACCTTTCATTGATTGAAAATGTCAATTGATCAAAATATCTATGAGGTAAATCTTATTGATAAAGTGTTTTCTTACAAGAGAATAAACTTTGCCCCTTAACCTTTTTAATGGTGCTTTCTGTGCTGAAATTTCACAACCATTGTGTCTGACATAAAATATGCACCACCAAATCTTGTATTCTTACTCTTGTCATCAGATATCTTGATTGTGACTCGTCAGAGCTGGCAGGATCAAATTCAGAATGCTCTTTCAGTGGATACAGTGCCCATTAGGGCCAGACTTGAAATGGTCACCATTCCAGATTCAGAGGATTGGGGAACAGCTGACTCACTGCGTCAGCTGGCTGACCATGTTAAGGTACAATTAAACTTGCGAATACCAGTCTACTGAATCAGCATTTAAAGTGGAAACAATGTTTTTTCGAGTCTTCTGAATGGCATAAATACTTTACTTCTTTTCATAATTAATTTATGAGAAAATTGTGTTTGCAATTATCACATTTGAGTTTTTAAAAGTAATGCCTATTTTAGCGTTTTTGCTTTTTAAGCAGCTGGGTCTATCTTGAACAATTACAACAGTTGGGATAGGCCTACTGCTCCATACAATCATGATGTAATTTTGCTGCCACATTGTTTACTTCATGGAAATAGCTCTAGGTGTGTAACTGGATGCTATACAACTGAATCTCCTTTTCATGGAGAAGCATGTCTTGTCTCAAGAAGCTAGGACTTCATTACTTTTTTTTTTTTCAACAGCAGATAGGGATAATGCCATCTTACCCTCACACAACAGACATACATACATATAGTCTCACTCAGTCCCTCTCTTTCTTTCTCACACTAGTCACACTAACATGCAGTACACACAATTGACATTGAAAACATTTGACCTGAGACTGAACAAGAGATCCTAGCCTAATGCTGTAGAGTAACTTTGCTTTCATTCGCCTGTTAGTTTAAAAAATAAAAGATACAAAATTATTAATTAATTAATAAGACCACATGGGTTCTTTACTTTCAGATTCACAACTTGAATGGCCTACTGTATGACTTTTTTTTTTTACTGATTTTTTATTTTTTTTAAACAGTTTTAAAGCTGTGCTAAAACTGAATTTATTAAGCCTTGTTTAGAGGAATGGGCAGCATTTTGGTGACAATTTTCTTAGTACATAGGCCTGTTTCAACGACTCAAAAGATTAAGAGTTCACTGAGTTGTGCAAAAGAGCCCTATCATTTCATGACAAGGTGATGAAATCAAGAGGACTTAATGGAAGAAAAAAAGTGACCCTCCACAGCAACTTTCTGAGTTTTGTCCAGAATTATACAGTGTAAAATTTTTTTAGGAGACTACTAGAGAACACATGGCCTTTGCAAGAGATTTTCTGGTTTAAACGTATACAGGAAAACAACCTGTGACTCAAAGTGTATGCCAAGTTTGTGCACTTTCGATGTTGGTATTTTGAATGATTGAACTGAATGTTGCTCAAAGAAAATGTATTTGGTGTTTTGAATGGGTCACTCTATCGAATGACTGATTTGGATCAAACACACTAGCAAGTTCACTATGCAGTTCTTATTACTTTCTTAGTACAGAGCTTAATATAGAAACACAGATCTTTAAGCAACAATGTTGTGTGCCAAATTTCATGTGGATACACACAGTAGTTTTCAAGTCCATAAGCCTTTTCTCGGCCTTTGATGAAGATTTATAGTATAGCGATATGAGGCTGGTGAATAAAAATTGCAGAAGTCAACACCATTAACAGCACATGTACTACAAATGGTCCAGATCCCCCCTGATGCACTGGGGTAGTGCACAAATTGCTTGTGACACAATGACAGAGATGCTGGGCTGAATTTTGGCCAGTCCTGCCTGTTGAATGCAAAGGGAAAATAAGAAATACAGAAAAAAAAACGTTTATGAAAAAATAACCATGAAATAGCCTTAGAATTGCACAGAAAACACATATCTTTCTCACATACGACTACAAATATTCATGCATGCACACACAAACACCACTTACATAAGCACACCACATGTATATTAGCAGGCATGCATTCACACAGTAAATCAGACATTAAGATTCTTTATTATGCCGAGCGTATCTGATCCAAGAAGATTTAATGATAGGATTCCATATCCTACAAGCCATAGGGACGAGGAGTTGCTGAAAAAAATGCTTGTTCTAGTTTATGGCATCCCGCGGCAGGAGTCGAGCCCCATGACATAAGTTTTTCAAGACACTTAACCCACTACCCACATATCTCACCCCTCAGTCATCCCAAATAAATTGTCATGGCATCTGTTTACTTATCACATAAATATAAATCATTACAAAATTTCAATCACATAGGAGTACAGTATACAAGTTTGAAAATAATTTGACTGATTAAAATTTGATTGAGGAACTTGATACATAATACTGAACTAACTGTCCTGCATTACAGGTAAAGAAATGAGTAAAGACAAAAAATGATAAGAAGATCATGAGTGATTTATAATGTTATCAATACTGTAGTGAATATCCCCCCCCCCCCCCAAATATTTTTTTTTTTTCCCCATTCAGAAGACTGTTATTTAAGGCATTTTTGACAATTTTTGCATTTATATTTTACTGCAGAGTAGTTTTGTTACATCTTATTTTGTTTTCATTCTTTGGCAATCAGTTCTTTTACTGAGGGAAACACAAATCCACAAGAAGTTTGTTAATAAAATTCATTTGTGGTTTTGCTTTGCCTTTGAGTTTTCATATGCATTTTATCCTGATATTATATATGTGTTCTTTGTCTCTGAAAAATCTTTTTTTTTTAAAGAGAAATTTGTGTTTGTCATCAGCGTATGAAAGTTGGAAGGAAAAGAGAGTGATAGTTTAATCTTAATATTCCTTTTTTTCAGACTCATGTGTTGGTAGTAACCTGTGATTTCATATCCGATTGTGATCTGACAGAGCTCATGCTAGTCCATCGGAAACACAACTCATCCTTTACAGTAATGTTGTCACGGCTTCCATCCACAATTCTGGCTGACACTTCAGTACCAGGATTCAAAACAAAACAAAAAGATCCAACAGGTATAGTCCTGATAATCATAAATGACAATAAGGTTGAAATGAACAGAAGCTTTTTTGTTTTGTGCTTTTTTTTTTTTTTTTAACTCTTCTTGTTCACACTCTTTAACATATGAATTTCTTATTTATAATATTCTGCTAAATATATATATTTTTTTTTTTGTATTGTTTAAATGAATGAAAAAAAACGAATAGTGAAAATGTCTGCTCGGGAAGTTCCTTAATTTTATATTCATTTTTATTATACCAGTTTCATAATATTTATTGGCAGTTGTACCACACATAAAAACATTTACAGTCATAAGATTTACAGTTTATCTATGTCATCATTCAGCTTTCTTGCTGTCATTCTTACGTTCAATATTGTGAAATCTCTCTTTAAAAGTTGTCTTCATGATGTATTTGTTAAGAAATTTAGAATTTAAGAAAATTTCTTTCCAGCTGAAAAGATATCCATTGGATTTGACTCCAACAATGAGGATCACATACTATACTGGAAGGCACAAATTGATATGGATGACAGTTTTGTTTCATTTTCAAAACGTTTTCTGGATAGGTGAGTTGAAATTCATGGGACTTTTGGTTGTTTGTGTTAATTACAAATACAGTGGAACCCACGAGAGGTCAACTCACTTAAAGTAAACTCTCAGTTAAAGTCCACCTGCTTCGGCGGTCCCATTTTTTTTTCTTCTATATTCTCATTGGTCTTGCCTCTGATAATGTCAACATTTTCAGAGATCGAACTTGCTTAAAGTCAACTCTAAATGGCCCACGCTGGCCGACTGACAGCCAGAAACTGTGAAGACAAAGAGAAAAAAAGTCGAACTGAGAGACAGAGATGCTTTGTCACGACACACTAGAGCCTCAGGGCCTGTCGCCGCACTGAGAAGTTGCTTGGCTCTCTTCACCTGTCTTATAGGATTACACAAACACACACCCACACAGCAGTTACACTTGCACTTCTGGCCTGTGGATGGTCAGTGATTGGCCCTCTCCGCTTGCCTTGCGTTAGCAAGGATACACCAACACCTACTCCCACTCGGCTGTCTTCATCCTACTTGTTGACACTCACACTTAAAGACAATGTATACAGGCACTGCGCCCGATTTTTTCAGTCACGATTTAGATCATGTAAGGATACCAAGATATCAACCCAGAAGATTGAAAAGGCCTCTAAAAACCTTAACTGTAGATCACGACTGTCTTACGATTGAAAGGCTTAAGAATAACAACCACGTTCATTCCTATAATTTGTAAGCTAAACAGGTCATGGGCATCCGACCAGATTTGTGAGTGAAAAATCCCAGGATGACTTTACATCATGGTTGGCAACAAGCAGACTGAAAGTGAAACATAAAACAAGGGGCGGGATGGAATACCAGGGCTAATCAAAGATTTAGGTTCAAATGCCAACTCTACGAGCAATTCTGGGCCAAGCGATGGTTGGATCACGTATGACGGGGACACTTGAATAACCACTTAGCATGAGGACGGAATGGGCGAGGTGTAACACGTAACACTATAAATGTCCAGACCAGGCTACATCATGCACTGTTGGCCTACATGCAAAAGCCTTGGCAATGGCGGCAGGCCATTGTAACAAATGGGAGAATGCAAGTTTTTTGCTGGACTATGAGTGAAAACTTACTCGTCCGAGACAGGAGGGAGGGGGTAGATAGGTCTGCCTATAAGGTTTTCTTATCCAACGCATGTTCATTCCTACATTCTATGCTCACCATGACTAGTCAAGCTTTTTCGTGTACTGCATGATCAGAATGTCTCTAAGGGGCATAATCCAATAAATATGGAAAACTTTGACCCCCTGTGCTGACCAGATATGTGAAACCGGATAATGTCAACCTCACTTAAAAAGTCAACACTTTTTCTCGCTCCCAAGGGATTGACTTTAAGCGGTAAAGACTTAAAATTATTTTACAGCTGTCTTCTGATAGACTGTAGTTTCGATTGATAGTTCAGTGTCTGGGAAACATTCTTTTACAATTGCACAGGTCCCTTTACCTCATCTTCATCTTTGTTATTCTGACAATGAATATGTTCTGCAGTGTATCAAGATTTTTTCAAGTATCCTAATATGAATACCCTATTTCTCATGATTGTAGCTTGCTCAGAAATCATGTAAAGTATTTATTTTTCTTGCGTATTAATTGCATTTCTATTGTTCTTCACTCAGATGAAAAGTACAGTTCAGTATTACAATTCCTTGCTTGCACTATGCTCATTCTGCGATTCTCAGTGGAATATCTTTTGTGATCCTGCAGGTTCCCAAGCACAAGAATACAGAGTACCTGGACAGACTGCCATGTTTACATGATCAACAAATTTGTGATGAGATATTTGAAGGACAAAAAGTATGTCTTTATTTCCACAACTGGAACTTTATAAATGTGAAGAAATCTTGAATTTTGATTTATTTATAAACAACAGACTTACGAATATACAACTGAGAACAGCAGATTTGTACAGAAATAATGGGGACTACAAATGTGGGGTGGTTTTACGTGTAAATAGGAGGAGAGGGAGTAGAGAATGTTGTGGAGGGGGGTGTTAGGCATGAAGTGACTGATGAATGAAACAAAAAAAAAATATTTGTTGCATAACAGTCAAGTCACAGTCAAAACATTTGTATGTGCTCTTTTTTTTGTACATTTGCATTTGTGAAACATAAGTAATCTACTACAAATAAAATATTGTCAGTAAGAGGATTCTGCATCTGTGACAATGATTTTTTTTGCTAAAGTCATCAATAATGGTTCAACAGAGAAATGGGTTCCCTTCAGGGAGAGCTGTTACCTGCTGTCATCAAGAAGCAAATGTCAGTGTATCTGAAAGATCGACCGAAAGAAGACACTGATATGGCAAGTCCCGGTGGCGACCTGAGAACTGATAGAAGAAAGGGTACCTTTTCACTCATTCAAAACTTGACAGAATGTATTAGCATTGCTAGAGTAGTGCTGTTCAATGTCATATGTTCTTATAACTTACTATATGTTTGCTAATGACAGAATGGGGGGTCCACTTGTCACAGTCATATAGGTTTATTTGAATTTGAATTCTTTCATTGTGCTGATGACTGTTTTGATGAATGTGAAATTGCCAGCTTTAGAATTTGTGGCTGTCATCAAATGTTTTGCCTGCACCTACTGTCATTTTTTGCATTACTGTTGTGTATGTTAAAGTGCATTATGTCGCGAGCTCAGTTCTTTGTTGTCCTATCTACATTTTGGGCAATTTGGAGATATATATGTCATGTGAAAAAGGGATAGTGAATCTACCATATGCTGTAGTCATTTCACCGATCACTTGTCTAGACAGATTTTATTTTTAAAATCATTTTGTCCTGTCTCCTATGTACAAAACCAGTTTGCTAAACACAGCTCATCAATTTTCTCAAAATGTGAAAAATGGTGATAGGGCAACAGAGAACTGAGCTCACGATGTCTTACAGCGTTTTCACTCTTTGTGCTTGCTTATAATATTAAATATAAAAGATAATAAAGAATGGGCAATTTGTCCAAGAACAAATTTTTCCTTTATTTTTTTCTGAGAGTCTGTCCTTGACACTTTGATTTTTTTGTCCTCAGATTTAGTGGATTATGCATCTGAGTCTAACAGTGATCTGGCCAATTCAGTCAAATTTTTGTCTCTGACAAGTTGCAGTTTTGGTGAGTGGGGAGACATTAAAAATCAATAATCAAGTTTCTATCATTTGGTTTAAAATAAACTTGTGCTTTAAAAATATGATTTAGGTGAATAAAATTATATCATGGGCATAACCTTTATTTACATTGTGAAGTCACTGAGATGTTTTATTTTGATATTGATATCAGGCCAACAATCTATGGCATGGAATTTTGCATAGATTTTTGTGTGAATCTGACCAGACCTTTTTTGTGTATAAACCTGACTGCAGATAAGACAAAGTGAATTGTTATAACATGTTTAAGTCACTGGTTTTCATCGTCATGGAATGAGAAAAGGACAAGTTATTTGAGGAATTTTTAACATGCGCATGGAAAATTTCTGTTCTGCAGGTTTGAATGAAGACTCACCACAGAAAGATTTGATTGGTTGCTATGCTTACAGACAAACAAATGGTTTCTGTGTTAGAGCTAATACAGTTGGGGCCTATTTTGAAGCATGCAAGCAGGTAAAGTGACTGCCTTGGTTCTAACATGTAACTGTTTGCTGCTTATTGCCACTGGTCTCAAATAGTGGGATAAATAACTTTTAACACTTTTTAGATATTTGGCCTGATTCATAAGTAATGTCTAGGTGTCTGGATTAATTATTTTAGTTTTTAGGACAGAAACCTGGTCTACAAACGGAGATTCTAGAATCAAGAATTTTGTGTTGGACGACAAATTACAAATATTTAGAAAAACAAGTACAAGTATTGTTTGGTGAAAGAAGGGAAAAGAAGAGGTTGTGTGCGAGCATAAATTAAGACCACTGAGCAAACTGAATGAAACAAAGGCTTGAAAGAAGCCAAAGGATTACAACAGTGTCACTGTTTAAATTTTACTCTGTAAAGTATAATACTCAGCATAGTAAAAGTAGGGGTGGGGGGGGTGGAGAAGTCACGCAAAATATTTTTCTTTTAAACTGGAGTCTCCCAGTCAATGACAACTGAGTAGAAACCAGGATGAGCGTTGTGCTGCAGGTTGCAATTCATCACACTACTGTCCTCTCCCCCCTCCCTTTCTATCAACATACACTTCAGATCAAACACCTTCCCAAATTTGTTATTCAGTTATTGTCACATTTTTTTTTTTTTTTTTGTGTAAATGTCACATATTTCGGATTTATTTAAGTAGAAACAGATCTTTATGCAGCAATTTTGTGTGCCAAGTTTCAAATAAATCCATTCAATTGTTTTCAAATCCATAAGCCTTTTATGGGTTTTGTTACAGATTTATAGTATAGATTAGATATTCTGGTAGCCCTTATCATTGTGGATATTTATAGTTTGTAAATTCTGTACTGGCAAAAAGGCAGATTTATCCCTTCATTTTAGAACAGTGACCATATTGACAATAGATATTGACTGAAACCTTACCACTTCACCAGTACATTATTTCCCATATCTTGTTGAAGTCTTTGAATAGTGATGAAACAGTGTTGTATTAGAGATCACAAAAGAATTATTTTAGTGTGATTTTAAAGGAAAATTACATTCCAGAATGTAATTGGGGAAAAGAGAGCAAATTTGCCGAAACCCTCAAAGACTGAAAAAGAAATTTTGACTAAAATGAAAACTTAATTATCAGTTATAAAAAATAAGTGACAAAATAGCTTGATCACAAAAGATGAGCTGAAACAGAATTTTTATCTATCTCTTCCTTCCTTTTCCCCAACCCCCTTACAAAGTTTATATTAAGAGAATCAGTAGTGTATCACTTTTTTTTTTTTTTTTTTATTTCTTGGCTTTTCCATTTTGCAGATGCCTCGCCTTATTTCGCAGTTTTTGCCATCAAAGAAAAAGGAAGGGATGCAAAATGTACCAGAATCAACAACAATTAAACCAAAATCACAGGTGAGGCAGTGCTTTACCTTGATATTGGATGAGCTGCGGTTGAAATGAAGATTCTCTTATCTTTCTCAGCTCAGTAGCTGCATTAAAAATATATTGATTCACAATCAGATTATTTCTCGTGGTATTTGCTCCACAACATTTTTTTTTTTTGGTCTTTTTTAGTGAAATATCAAATGCAATTATTTATTTTACTTTTGATGTTTGCTGAAAAGAATTTTATTTAAAACATTAAATATAAAAGTATACACTCATGTATATGTACATATATATCTTTTCTCTAATAATGTATGAATTGTCAATGTGCTCATGAGCTCAGAGATATCTCTGCAAGATTGCTGAAGTAAGTACATATACTTTATTGTAATTTATTTTGATAATTAAATGAATATGAAAAACATGGATGGATATGGTTTGGTTTTTCTATGCAAAGGTCGGAGCAGACAGTATGCTTGGAGAGAGCGGCACTGTTGGGGAGAAAGTCTCCATCAAGAAGTCAGTGATCGGCAAACACTGTAAGATTGATGACAAGGTTAGAATCACCAACTCTGTCATCATGGATCATGTCAGCATTCAGGAAAGGTTGGCTATTTTGCCTTCTTGAAATAATCCTCATGGGTGTAGAAATAATTACCATTGTTGTTTGTAGTTCGTCATCTGAGTTTGACAACTGCTTTATGAGAATGTTATGAATGTCCTTGTGTGGGAGATCAAGTGCGATGGATGTAGAGAACTATTTGTTTTGTCAACAACTGTACTTAATATCTGTGTTGTAGTGTACATTGAATGATGTCATTGGCTTTGAGGTATTCATCGTTGTTCTTCTAAAGTGATAGACATTATTCTACGAGTTATGGTCAATTTTATACCCGAATAAACATTAGGTAGGAAATTTCTGCACTGCCTTGTTCCATTACTGTGAAGGATACAGATCATTCTTCCTCACAGCACAGTTTCTAATTTCTATCACATGAAAAAAAAAATGTTTTTCATAAGTCATCAACTGGTAGATAGAAAGTATAAATTTGTAGCAGTCATCATTGTTGAATTACAGTTAGCTAAGTGAGCACTGTGTGTGTTGTCCTCAGCTCTGTCATCAGCAACTGCATCATAGCTGACTCTGCCAGCATTGGGGATAAGTGCGAACTCAGCAACTGCATTGTGGGTCTGAACCAGACTATTCCCACCATGTGTAAGTGTTGCCATATGAGCTTAGAGTTGTGGAAAAGCAACACAAACTCTTATGGAGTGGCAAATGTAATGATCTATATTGGCTGCGATTGTTTTGAAAACATTCTAAGAATAAGAAAGTCCATGTTTGTTCCTGCTAGTAAAATGGACATGGTTAAATTTGGTTTTGGGATGTCAGATGTTATAGCCATTAATTAAAGTCATTGGCTACAGATGTAAACCTTTAATAATATATAAATTCCAAGAAAATAGTACCAAACAATTAATCTACCTCTGAACAGAATTCTTTGGATGCTGTAAGGGCTTCAGTCTGATATGAGATTACATGATCTAAAAGCACTATTCTATATAGATCAACAGGGATTGATTCATATCATTCAAATTTGATGATACCTTGATCTTGACCTGCCATTGCATTGGGATTTTCCCTTCTTCTGACTAACAATCTAGGGTCCTTGTAATACCAACGATCATGGTTGTTTTAGACTGTATGCTATCCCTTGTACTGCTATGTCTTGTAGCATTTTCATATTTTGACAATTGCCTATCACTATCTTTACTATAATGACCATTTTCCATCTTCTCTTGTGGCTTTTACACTCACACACCCCTCCCCTCTCCTTTTTTTTTTTCTTGTTCACAGCCAAACACAATAGCGAGGTTGTCAGCAATGTATCACAGATGATGGAGGTGACGCTTGAATGACTGGCAGGGGATGGGGCGGTGGGGCGCAAGGATTCGCCCCGGCTAGTTCTTTTCATGTGTACAGCTATAAGCCTGTTTTCATGCCTGTGCTTTCTTTTCTTGCATGTCAGCAGAGATGGTAAATCATGCAGTCTGGAAACTGGAATCAACACTGTAATTGGGTCACGACTTTGATTAACAATTTCACGGCGGTAAACAGAACTGAATCTCAACCCACCTTCTTTTAGTAGGCACTCTAAACCAAAATTATACTTTGCTCCTACAGTCAAGCAAACTGTTCCATTGGACAGAACTTTTTATCCTGAGAAAAATGATACCAAAATCTTTAAGATTGGTCAAATAGGAAAAAAGTTATGACACTT
>JBCAUA010355961.1:6283-18694 GCA_038406235.1 Peronia verruculata | reverse complement strand
TAGATAGATAGATAGATAGATAGATAGATAGATAGATAGATAGATAGATAGATAGATAGATAGATAGATAGACCAACAACCAAAAAATAAAGTGAATATTTCGTAAGCGACAGTACCTCCAATCACTATGATTTTTCGATGTTTCAGCACCTTTCGGCTTCTCTCCCCCTCCTCGAATCAATCACTATCACAATTTCATCACGGGCCTTGCGCTGCATTGTTATCATTAGTAGAAACATTACTCAAGTACCTAGCGCTGCTGCTGCTCTCCATCTTCGATTTGGCAAAACAGGTCAGAAGAGCCAGAAGAAAGCCAGGTTGGAACAAAGATCCGAAAGAACAGGACAGGACAGAACAAAATAATCCAGGCCCTCTACACTCTCAAGCGACGCTTTAATGATTTAGTAACCCTTAATCTCTGCCCCCCCCTCCCGCCCCCCCCTCTATATTATCATTCCGCCTTCACTCCCCTGCTCACAGTTGCATATACAGGAACTCGCGCGACCTCATGACTCAAACTGCCAGCTGTTCTATTCACATCACCTGACGCGAGTGCCATTGAGTACATCTTGTTTACTAGTGATGATATCAATAAAGATAATCTGAATGACATTTTGCCAGCTCTTTTTTTAATATTCATTTTGCTATTATATTTTTTTCCCTCAATTCTCTTAATCCCTATAACTATCACTGCCGTGTGTCATTACAGTAACAAATATCTTGAGTATCAAAAAAAAAAAAAAAATGATCAGCAGCTAGCATTTAAGTCAGGAATGAACAAAACAATAACCTCTAATGTATATAATTTTATTACAATATTATCAAATGGGCCAAACTTGCAAACTGAAACAGATCCTTGGTCAGAGAAAATAGTGTAATTAAGACGAAGTTGTATGGTATTATACTGTCTTGATCATACATAAATACCTGTCATTCTTATCATCCTTCATCTTTCGCTTTTTAAAATCCTCTTTCATAATAATGTCACCCAGCTGGCTTCTAAATCAGTTTCAGATCCTTGGCCAGATGCCAGTAAATAAATGCCTCGCCTCATTGTAATTGCAGACTGCGAATATGTCTGTTACAGTAATAAAAGGGCTTTAAAATAGCTTTATATTTTTCTATATTATAATACATGTTTTCCCCGTCTGTAATTAAAAATTTAGCTGAAAAAAGAAAAGGCGTACATTTTATATGATTACAATATATTGAGATTTGTACTTGGAACTTTTATGCATGCGTTTATAATAATATTGTGTGTAATGTCTTAGCAATTTAGAAACAAAAATATCTCCAACACTCTACACATCCTGTCGCAGAAACACAAAATAATAGTTATAAACGGACATTTCTACGGCATGGCGGGCTTCAGAAACTGAAATCTCCCTGTCTCCGTTTGTCTTCCTCTCTAAGCACTTAACACAGTCTCGTCTGCTGTCAGATCTCTTATGATATTATGTTCATTTCCTGCATCTCGGCTTTATTCTGGCGCCTTAACATCTTCCCTGTCTCCTCCCGCCATGTCGTAAACGCTGCATTAAAGTTCAGTTTTCCTTTGATAATATGTACACTCTAGGAGCACATGATATATATAACGATGTATTGAAATGTAAACCCTAACAATTAATATCATTACCGACAGCACAAGGTTGCCTGTAATGTGAAAGGACGAGCCAGAAGTAACTTGTGAGGTGGTTTTTTAGACGTTCCTTGATTAGTCAGTAATTTATACTTACTGGATTTCAAATTTGTGTCAACATTTCGGCATTCTATTTGAAAGGATCACATTTTGATGGATTTCGTTTTCTTTTCTTTTCATATTACATTCCAATAATACTGAGACTAACTTATATATTGTTATAATAATGAAAATTATTTATATGTTTATAGCGGATCATCCTCTTTAATTATGGGACCGACGCACTTTACGGAACCAATGTGTTTTGCACTCAGATATGTGGAAATTGTCTCAGTGCAAATAGGAACACCAGCATATGGAATTTAATTGCACATCTTGTGCAATGTACAGAACATCATTTTAATTACTGACATTTAATTTTTGGCTCTCGTCCCGATATCAACCCAAACCCTCGTTAAGTATCGTATTTACAACACAGCCCTGTGAAAGGTTAACATGTGAAAGGAAATTAATCTTATCAATGTTAATTTTCCTTCTGGACCCCCCCCCCCTCCCCCAACACACAAACACATGTACGCAAACATGCTGGGAGTCAAATCTGTGCGGATATCTTTGTTGGCAAAGGCAGGACACCTTGGTAGTTAAGTCTGTGCTAGCTGTGAGAGATCGAGATAGCCGGCCTCGGCCACTAATTGGTCTGACCCCGGGCAGGCTTTTTACCCTATCTCTACAACTGTCGCTCATCCTGCCGGGACATAAACAGTGTCCATATCTCTTTATGAGTGCAAGTGGCCTTGCCCTTTTTCTCTCTCCCACTCTCTGTGTGGCTGTGTATGTATGCGCGCGCCCGCGTGTGTGTGTGTGGGTGCCAGAGTTCTGCTCATAGTATGTTTATGGTATGTGGGTCTCTCACTTTCCCTCCTCGATTCAGCCCCCCCCCCCCGCACGTCCCTTTCTCGCTAAAGAGTTCTCTCGATAAATCATTAGTATGATCCATCTGTTTATAATAGTGCCAAATACATTTTATATAGCCTGCAACTCTCTCCCTACTCTTCTTGCACAACTCTAAAGGCATATACATCAAAATTAATTTGTAACACATTTGTGATTTTTTTTTTTGGGGGGGGGGGGGACGGAAGGAATATGCACTTTATGTGAGTCTCCCTTGCAATTATTCAAACATTCCACAAAATGGTGATCGCCATGCCTTTTCATCCTTCCTCCTTTCCTTCGCAATCTCTCTACTTCTTTCCTTCCATCCACCCACCACATCCATTTATCCACCTCTCCCCCCTCCCACCCCATCCATCCATCCATCCTGTCTGTTCATCCATCCGTCCATACATCCATCCATCCATCCATCCTGTCTGTTCATTCATCCGCCCATCTATCCATTTATCCACCTGTACCGATCCGCGTCTTTCCTTGGCGGCATTCATCTACTCAGTCATTACTATCAACTCCTCTACTTGTCTGATTGGCCACAATCATAGACATCGAACTGTTCAGTGCACCAATCCCTCGAGCACACTCATCTTCTGTTCCTAACCTCTTCTTTCTTACTCGTGCCCCTCTTTCCATCGCTCCTCACTTCATCTTCCTTGTTGATATTTTGACACATATTTTTTATGGGTCAGTGTAAAGCACCTCACTGACCCAGATTCCAACCCGTCACCCCATTTCTCTTTCTCCTCCCCTCTCCCCTAACTTCTCAATCCTAACCCCCCTGCAAATTTCACAAATATAGAAACATACCTGTCAGTGCCAGGTCGCGAGCATGATACAGTAATGAGCTAAATGAGGAGACAGAAAAATCAAGTCAAACAAAAAGGCAGTTCCTCAGAGATAAAGAGTAATACGTGAAAAACTCTACCCCTCTCCAGTTAATATTGTATTCTTATACAACAATCTCTATATATCGTCAAAACAACTGCTCCCCTCCGGCCTTTTTACCTTTCGTCCATTAGTATGAAAGTCCACCGATGTTGTCCCGTAGCAAAATTAGAATAAGTATCCCAAGACTGATCTAAATCTGAATTTGAGAATGATGGATCCATTTTTCTCTTTCAAACAATGAAAAAGTGTGATAACTCCCAATACATTAAACACGCTTGGATACATTTTGTACGCAGACAAACTGTGCCGGTCTTTAATTTGTCAAACTGTACAAAATTTCGGTACTCCTAATAAGAAAATTGAGAGGCAGCCGAATCTAGTATCCCTGCTGATATCTTTTCCTCTTTGGTTTGAAAGGTGGAAGGAAAGGGAGAGAAATGAAGAACGGGGTGGGGGGAGAGCCGAGATGGATGCGAGATGTTCAATAAGGGAATACTACTGTGAGAGACAGAAAAAAAGAAAGAAAGAAAGCAAGAAAGAAAGAAAGAAAGAAAACATTGAAATAAGACGTATTATTTTAATATTTCATCAAGCGAGAGATGCCATCAAATAAATTATGACTGAGTCGGTATCATAAGGATAATGTATGTAGGTCGCGGGGAGCCAAGACGTCTCTCTGCCCTACCCGCCACTTCGCACTGCTTCCTCCAGATCTACATCTAGCTGGGTGAAAATGTATAGCCTTCCAAAATAGATACTGTCTTCTCTGCGCCTGTTACAAATAGGCCAGTGGACCTCCTGAAGGGACAAGATATATAATTATAGATGTGGGAAGGGAGTGTATCTTGTTTCATGGTGAGTCACGAATTAATGAACTGTCAGCCCCCCCCCCCCCCAACTTTACAGGAGGGAATAATTATGAATTTTGTAGTAACGTTTGGGCAAAGATAAACTATACTAAAGGTGAAAAGAAGATGAAGCCATTTATTCCTCTTCTCTTTTTTTTTTTTTTTCAAAGATGTCTCAACTTTATGTGTGTCAAGCTAGGGGTACAATATTACTAAGTATGGCCCTACTAGCCAAATCGTGTCAGACATAGAGCTATAATTAAAGTATTATTTCAATCTCAGGACCTCTTCTGATCCTGCCAGATTCTACTTTTCTTTGTTGAGGAGAACAACGAACTCAACTGCACTGGGTGAAATATAAACGTGCGCAGTTTAACAAATCATAGTAAAAAATGTAGGCCATATGAATGCAACAGCAAAGACACAAACAACATTTTTAAGAAGAATGATAAGATGAACGCATACATAAAAACATCAACTACAACAGCAGGAACAGTAAGAACAACGACAACACTAATTATTAAGCCAGCATACTTTAACACGTTGTACATGTCGACATTCTGTTCTTTTCCCTCGTCTTCTGGTAAGTTTTCTTTTTTTATCCATTCAGCTCTCTCTCTCTCTCTCTCTTTTGGCATAGAATAGGTGTCAGCCTGTTGGCTGACTGAGCTAGCTAGGCCGAGATCCCTAACTATGGGTAGAACGGCCAGACAATAATATCTATGGTGTTTTCGTTGGCATTCAAAACTCCGGCACTGCAGGTTTTCCCTTCTCCCACCTCCCCAGCCCCCTCCCCTGCTCATCCCATCATTTATACATACCTGCCGATGCTCAGAGCTCACACAGGAATGCTATATGCCCTCAACAAAATGTTCATTCACGAACTCACACTAGCTACTGCAGAGCACACAGACACCTATGCCGACAAACTCGTAGGAACGCCGTAAATCCAAAACAAAACCCACAAACGCCTGGAAAAAACAAATGTACAGGAACTATGTTGGAGATGAATTCTACAGGACACGTCTATCTGCTGCCTCTGATTAAAACCCTGGTGCCAGAGTCCTCTTCAAATTTGAGATAGGGTATCCGCCAATTTGGATCTAATTCTGAGATCTTCACGAATTACCCAAAGAGATATCAGGACTGATTTAAGTAAACCACATCGTGTTGAATCGCTATAGTAATGTGCATTAAACCATTCATCGATAGCCAAGAAGTAAATTTTGATGAAGGGTGCAGGTGCTGTCCTTTAAAGTAAAACGCCAGAATATCTATGGGGAAATCTGCGAAGAGCAGATGGCCAGGTACTAGTTGGCATCCCAGGCCGAACCAGATCCTAGCAAGGTGTTATCTGGTAAATTCGAGGTAAACAATACCCGTTATCTGTTTAGTGTTTGAGGGAAAGAGCGGGATGGGTGGAGAGGAGAAAAGGTTAACAGCCGTTAGGTGGGAGTGTTTTAAGGAAGAATTTAGTCGAAACATAAGGCCTCACCACTCGTTAAGGCTAATTCCAATCCTATTTTGGGGATAGCCTTCTCCTGTGGACTGCCAATACACCAATTATAAAGGCACATAAATAGCTCAGTACTATTACTAATCCACAGAAGACGCCAAACCATGTTCACCTCTCTAAGATTAGAGGAATGAACGGGAAATTAGGAATAAAGGTATTTCTTTCCTTTCTTTTTTTTTTTTTCTCCCTTTCTTTTTTTCCCCTCCCCCCCCCCCCCCCGGCCCCTTGGGGAAATTAGAAGATGCTATGTTTGTGGTGATTTTTCTTTCAAATAATGATGCCATGTCTGTGTATATGTATATAGGTGTATGGGTTATTATACATGTATTTAGACAGATATGACAAACATTTTCTTATCCACTGCTTCATGTTCCGCTGACTATTTTGTTTGTGGTCAGATTTTCATCCTCGTTGTGAGTCTATGATTTTTTTATTCAAAATATCTATGCACAGCCTTACTGCACTTTGGGGATAATAACACTGATATTGTTATGCTTTCATTTCTTCAACTAAACGAAGCCTTTTTCATATCTATTTTTGTCGGGCACATTTTGAAAGGTAAGAAAATAGAAGAGCAGAAAAAAAAAAGGCAGAGTTCTTATGACTCCTGGAAAGACTACCCCTTCTCCTTCCCCCCCCCCCCAACACACACACACTGGAGAAATGTGTAAACAGGCTATAGAAATGTGTAAAGATGTGCCAAAGCACAAAAGACAAACGTAAACTAAAAGCATGCACTCGATAACACACACAAACACCCCCCCCCCCACACACACAGACACACACATATCATTATCGATCTCTCATCTTTATAGGCTACCAATTTCTACACAAACCCTGCATTTGAGCACGTGCATAAGAATGTCATATCTGATACTTCATATGCTACAGACCTTATAAATCCTGCATACTGGCAAAAAAGGAGAGGGGAAACAAAGAGCGAAAGCGACAACCACACAAACAAAACTGAATTAAAAAAACACAAATAAAGTCCTGAGACAACTGGCCCCGGTGGATGTGATACTGCACAGGTATACCCATAATGCATGATGAAATGCTCGTAAAGAAAAAATCGCTTTGATCTACCTGGGAGGCCACCAACTCGAAACCATAAAGACATGTAGTGTAGTTCAGTGCAAATCGAAGCAAGTCTCTCGAGCAATTTCCAGATATGTTCATGAGTTAATATCTCAGCATCCGATCTTTTCAAAATAAAAACAAAACAAAACAAAACAAAAAACTTTTCTCAAAACTAAAAATTATTCCATGATTAAATAAGTAACAGGTATCATTCACAGGTGTTGACACACGTCCACATTCATGCACGAAATTAGTTATATATATATATTATTATTATTGTACATTAGTATTAAATACAAAAGCAAGTAGGCAGGCCTTTCTCTGTGGCAAAGGAAGTATTGTGGACCAACATGGCATGCGGTAGAAATTATGAACATATAATAACACCGCGCTTTGCCGATGACACGTTGGAGATCATGACAAATAAACGATACCTTTGCCCGCTATTTACGACTGCAACAGAAAAGAACAAATGTATATATACAATTTGCTACTTTATATATGAAAGAAGAGATGACACAAAACACACAAAAACATTTCACTTTGGATGTAATTTAAGACTCGAAAGAGTACAACAGCCGTAAGACTATTAATTTATGACAGCAAGAACCACAGGCAATGTACAAGAATACTCTGTTGTTTACGACACAGGCAACTACCACCATTTAGACAACGAGACAGACAAGCAATCTTACTTAAACGGGTAGACCGTGGCCACAGTGGGACCCGAAGGGGGTGGCGGAGGCGTCACACGTCCCTGCAGCATATTGTACTCCCGGCGGGACCATCTCGGCTGTTGTCGTTGCTGATGTTGTCGCTGCGGGTACTGGAACTGCTGCTGATGATGGTGATGGGGATGGTAAGGCTGTTGAGGATGTGGTGGTGGTGGATAATGTTGGTACTGATGGTTATTCATCGTTATCGGCCACACAACCTCGACGACGATCTCCGGAAATTCGAAATCTAAAGGAGATGTTTATCCATACAAGAATAGTTCTCTGTGGTAGACCGTGGTGACTTGTAAACCCACCAACTCTAACGAATCTCAGTACGGAAGCTCTTACCTCACATCGTTGAATTGCAGACTTGATCAATATTGTAATAAATTATCCTTAAGAAAAAGATGCTGGGAAATTCCAGACTCTTATCCTCGAAATTCTAATCTTGTTTGTGGGAGAATGAACACAGTTCCCAGAAATTCAAGTTTGAGTAAACGTGGCATGAGCCAAACTTCGAAATGCGAAGAGAGAAAGTCATCAGTATATACCCCTTAAAGGAAAACGTCATCAAAATAAGTAATAGTTATTCCTCTGATAACAATATATCTGAAATAATTCGTTACACACTAAGTTATTTATATAATTTGGAAACGGAATAAGACCAAGTACACGTACACTAATAATAAGCCGTAAATCAAAACTGGTCTGATAACAACTTTCACCCCATGAATAGAAGCTATAACTAATTATTATTGTATATTTCTACAGGATAATGCAATGTTCTCAGGCACTCCATATGACAAAGCCGCAGTGACGTTTGCAAGTAAATAACTGACACTGATACACTGATTTCTATGGTACAATTAATAAAGAGCAGTAAATCCCTTTCAATTATATACGCTAGTAGACGCCCAACTGAACTATAAGGACTCCAGAAAGTGCAAAAAATTAGACGGAAATAAGCTTATCACAATTATCTACAGGAGAAGACAATCATAATCTTAATACATGTAACCTCAACTGTGCTTAAATTCGTCTCAGTGTGCTACAGATTCAAAATCTGTTCGACAATAAACATGAACAGTCTGTACCATTTAGTGATGTGATTGTTAAATCTGAAGTCAATGACGTCCCCTCAACTTTACTCTGACCAGGCCATAAATGGAGTGATTAAAAACAAGAGTTCTTTCAAAACATACACAATAGATTTTTAATATTCAGGTCTTTTTGACATAAGATCAATCACAAAGCATTGCTCACTTTAGCAATATTTGCCATTCAGAGGCTGTCAATGTAAACGTGAGGGCTTTTTTTTTTTTTTGTTCTCTAAACTGGAACCTATCTTGCTATGACATTTCTGATTCAACAGAGAGTACCTATATACACTCTGACGATCAATTTGCCCAATTCGACCCTTCAGTTTTGTACTTAATAAAGCATTCATTCGCCGATAATTTTTGTCATCATCTATTTGCCCAAAATAGAATTTGAATATCACATCGGAATACTTTGTGAAATAAACTGCTTTTCGAAACTTGCTAACAAACCACTCAAGAACCTGGATGCAGCAAATATCAACCTACATTATTATGTAACTGATAAATCTTAATGTTATGAATTTATATACTGTAGGGAGTAGATATTCTTATTCGCCACTCAAGCATTTCATCGCTAAAATTCAGCCGAGATCAAATGCTTCTAGACAGGTGTTCGTGAACAGAAACACAGCTTTCACCGGGGCATTCAGTGCACCCTGTAACATTGCGAGCAAAACACGTGAATATTATTTTTAACACAACTTACAATATTCCGTACTCCAAGAGCAGCTGACATTTATCATGCAAATCTGTCCTTTATGTTCGCATAAAACCATGCAGAAAATCGAATTTCACGGGCTCACCGGGCTCAATACCATGTTTCTTGTGGTAAAATGAATCTGGCGTTGGAGCCTACCTCAACAAACTGCATTCTGTGAATTGGACGACTACAACCAACGTCTGATGTTGACTTAGCCAAATTCACGAGCATCTGGGAGCAGAATAATAGTTATCAACAGTAATTCGGTTACCTATCGAGATCATGACTTTCCACTGACTCAAGTACATTAATTTCTAACTTCATTTCTTAATTTGAAGATTTCCAAACACTGATATGGGAACAAGGCCAGATGACACACTGCTTACACGGCAGAAAACACCGAGTTTATTTTTACATCCCACGGGAAGGCAATCTTTCACTAGTACTAAACTTTTGACATTTTGGTATGTGCGACCATTATCTTGTCCCATATTTCAAAGGAACAGATTTCATCGCTCTCGTACCAATTCAAACCCTGGAGATTTCATTCACAGCGGGAATATCCTCGGGCGCTTAGCAGTATGGGCAGACAGCCAACACAGACTGTACAGGCAGACAGACAGGTATCAAGTGTAGTCTACGGCGTCTCAGCATACTATAATACGAAGGCACTGTCAATCTTGAGTTTCCATTGTAATAAGACGTGATTTTATTGGACACCAGATCAAAGAAATAACATTTTGAATGTAAAAAACAAAAAGCACTGGAATTATATAAAAGATCATTCAGGACACTTAAATTAGGTTGAGGCAAACTGCGAAGGATGCCTTTCTGAGAAACAAAAAGATGTCTAAGGTCTCAGTCTTCACAATACCTTGGACGCAAAACTAGGGTTGCCTGCCTGGAACCCAGTAAGACTAACGGGTCAATTATCAGTTCCAGAAATGTCAGGGGAGGAGGCAATGTTGTCACGCACAGATCCGTCCATTATATTTAGCGCAAAATCAGTTTCTACAAAAAAAAAAAAAAAACCCAAAAAACAACATAGTGTTGTTGAATTGTCTTTCCACCCAAAGTACCATTTTCTAAGCACACATTTTTCTACTCGAGCAGTAGACTGCTCGTTCGTCAATTTTATCGACACTACTGCGGTCAGCTGCCATATCGCAATATCAACACAAAAAGCTACTTAACAAAAGTTCGTCCAAATCGCACTCTGACATTGAGGTTATTTCCCCCGCAAAAGTAATTCTGAATACAATAGAATAGATAATGAGATGACGCAGAGAAGAAAAATCTTGCGTTGTGTGCACTCAACCTTGTCATGGAAATGGTTTATATCAACACAAGCATACGCAAGTCCAAATGTAACAAAGCAGTGTTAAAAATGTGGACTATATGTCAAAGATTCCGCTTCCCGATGACAGGGCACATTGTAAATGTTTAAAATAAACGGCGCTGGCATGTCACTTTCCTAAAATAAATGTTTGTGATGGAAAAAATGAAAGCATAAGGGTCGACCGTACTTGGCAAGGAAATATCCCGTTTTTAAATTTCAGCTAAGAGATGAATATCTTGTCTCTTACCAACAAGTCAGCCTCCACATACTCAGAAGATCATTGAACTTAGAAACTGTAGATAACCTTTAAATTTTATTCACCGCTACGTCGTTAAATTATCCTGGGTCGAATCGGGTAAAGTTTAATCGAAAAAGTGACAGGAGAAGGCATTTAAGCCTATAAGTATCAACTGATTTCCTTAAAGTCAATACAAAACGTGGGTCATTTTGAAAATTAACATGCTGGACTAGAAAAGACGTTTTCTTACAGCGATGAAAAATTACTCAAACTCATATGGCTCATTTGCACATACAGAGTATAAGATATGGACCTCCTATTGAAATGGATCAGCCTCTTGAAATTTCTACGGTAAAACGCCACTATTATTTTCATAGTGATCTCACAGGAGACAGAGGAACAGTATATCATCATTTCTGAACACTACTCTGAAGCCAATGATCGAGTCAGCAAGCATAGCAGAGACCCACAGAGCCTAGCACGTCTATCAGCCAGTTGTAATTTTCATTTTATAACTGTTGCCTGGACGATCATGCCAGAGAGCGAATAACAACATTAGCGTAACATCTGTGACCATTAATCAAAATGATTTACACTGAAGTGGAGCTAAAGACATTACAACACCAGAACAGAGCTCTTGCGAACTGCTATTTAACGCAGTGCTTAAACTACGTCTTCGGGGCATATATTCCGTTAAAATTTATACGCCTACATGCTAGGGCAAGAAAAAGCATTCAGTATTTTTTTTTTTCATGTATTTATGTGTTACGTCGATATATTTCGATATCCATGACTAGACGACTGCACTACTTTTCGCTAAAAAAAAAAAATCGCAAACTCTGTAAAATTGCATGGTATTTCTTTATCAGGACAGAATGTCGTATTATAGATCAAACATCTGTCAAAGAACACATCAATTTACTTGAAGAAGAGATTGCCAACAGATCGGCATGATCGCTAGAGTTTTCCGTCTTGTACACTTAAATAATAATGATCGAGATAACCTCTACCAGGAGGATGAAAGACATATAGAACGTAAAGTAACCTTGAATACGCCACCAGAATACAGGAGAATTCACAAGCTATATCTCTAACAATGTCACCTGGCACAAAACAATATTTCTTAGAAATGCTTACATCTTTAAGAACGTATGTCAAATGCCAGTGATTACAGGGTAGACCCACATTTCATGCGATCATGTTTGGCAGCGATACATCTGTTATTAGCCACGTTTCTTGGAATAATGTTCCGTGCTGCGCGAAACAGCACAGAGAGTCTACGTACTGCTCGGCTGCAGCAAAAATCAGGGATGTACTTACAAACGTATGGGCTGAGAAATACCCCCCCCCCCCCAACCCACCCACCCACACACACACACACACCCAGGCCTTACATACA
>JBCAUA010355850.1:0-18695 GCA_038406235.1 Peronia verruculata | reverse complement strand
ACCGTTGAATGACCATTGGTCAAACACGTTAGAATTGACTTAGCAACTTTTTGATACCATTTTTACATGCAGAAAAGGCAGTACTTTTAAGAGAAAACAAAAGCTGAAAATCGCATTTTTTGAGCAAAATCCACATTTCAGGACCCCCCCACCTTAAAGGAAAACAGGAAAAAAAAAAAAAAAAAGAAAACTTCCTTCTTTTGAACAGATGCCATGGTAATGCCATGCCATCTTAGATTTTGGCGTCTCTAAAATGGGTGACTTAAGAATGATGTATGCGATATTTGGTTAGAAGTGGTTTAGAAATAAAAAAGACTGTAGCAAAATAGTCACAAAAAAGAGGTTTTTAAGAAATATAGTTTTTAGTTGTTGTTTGTTTTTTTTTTTCGCAAAAAAAGTGATATGAAGAGTTTTTTTTTATATTCAGCTTTTACCCTCAGAACAGAACTTTTTTTTTTTTTTTTTCCTTTACATATTAGCCCAGTTTCCATGACTTTTCTTTGTCTTTTTTTTTTTTTTTTTACCTTTTCCTGGCTTTCTGGGCGTATCTTTTCTCAAATTTCTTCTGGGTAGGAAGCCCGACATCTAGCCTTCTTGGTAAGGGCAGATATATTTTGGAGGTCCCTTATGTACGTTATGCACATTAAAGAAACCTTGGCAGCTCAGAATTGATGAAAGAGTAGGCTGCGTAACGCTGTCTGGACAAAATTTCCAAATTCAAAATTTCTGCCCACAAAAATTCTCAGCAAAAACAGGCAACTTCTGAAAGCCGAGATAATCCTGCTGTCTTAGGATTGAAAGGCTTAAAAAACCTGTGTTATTATCAAATAGTGATGATCTATCGCTGCATATAGTAGCCACAGGGAGCCAAATCCTGGTTGGCAGTAGGCTGGGACATGCATTCAGTAACTGTGGGTCAGACACGTTGAAATGGACATCTTCACTTTTTTATACCATTTTTATACCGTTCTTAGAAAAGGCAGGACTTTAATAGTAAACAAAACCACAAAACCACAAGTTTTGTTCCCCCCACATTTCAGGATTCCCCCCCCCCCCCCCCCAATCACCACCACTTATACAGTATACTTGGTTGATGTGGTCTCAGGTTTTCTCTTGTTCTTGTTGTTCATACCAGAATTGTCCACATGAAAAGGTAAATGAAAGAGGGAGCATGACAAAGGATTGTGCAAAAACACTGTATTTGACATTATATCCACACTTTGAAACTGTACTAGCTATAGTTGGTGAGCTGACCTGAAGCTGTTATGATTTGTTGATTGAGCATATTTGGTTGGCTGGTTGAGCATGGTTGGTCTCTGGAGTTAGTATGGTTGGTTGGCTGATTGAGCATAGTTGGTTGGCTGATTGAGTATGGTTGGTTGGCTGATTGAGCATAGTTGGTTGGCTGATTGAGTATGGTTGGTTGGCTGATTGAGTATGGTTGGTTGGCTGATTGAGTATGGTTGGTTGGCTGATTGAGCATAGTTGGTTGGCTGATGGAGTATGGTTGGTTGGTTGATTGAGTATGGTTGGTTGGCTGATTGAAAATGACAGGCTAATTGAGCATGGTTGGTTTATGAGCATGTGTGGTTGGCTTGGTTGGTTTGCTGGTTGTGCAGGTCTGTTTGGTTGGCTGATTGAACACGCAAGCTGTTAGTTGGCTGATTGAGCATGTTTGATTGAAGTTGGCTGACTGAGCATAGTTGGGTGATTGTGCATGGCTGGCTGTGTATTCATGATTGGGCAGTTATAATGGTTGGCTGGCTGACTATTTATGGTTGGCTGGTTGTGCATGGCTAGAGGGATGCATTTTAAAAAAATATTCTTGAAAAGAGTGATCTGTGCAGACTGTGCAAAACTTTTTATGCATCAAAATTCATCATTATTTATAAGAAACAAAATGTTAGTAACAACAACTATTCAGCCAAAGGTTAGTAAGAACAGTGAATTCGCAGAGTGTTAATGTGAACAAGTAGGAAACAAAAGTGTTAGTAAGAAGTAGTTAGCAAAGTGTCAGTAAGTGAACAGCTAATTGACTGTATCTACGTCAGACATCATTTTGCTCAAATGGATATCATGGATAGTTTTGTCTGTCTTCATTTGTGTCAGGATAGTAATTTTATCTCATTAAATTGTCATTTGACGTAAGGCATCCCTCATCAGTGTTTGCCAGTTATTACACAATGCTTACTTCTGACATAGTAATGTAATTGTACTTGGCTGGAGCACAGTAACACCTGCGTGCTTTGCCAGTAACATAAGTGTGCTTGCTTGATGTTCTACATCGACATCTGTTTTTTTTCTCTCCTTCCTTTTGTCCCAGTCTCTTTCCTCTCCTCTGCTTGATGTGTTAACTGTAAACGTATCCTATCCTATCGTTACCGTTAGGATGACACAATATAGCCATGGACATGCTGATGTAGTGTTAAACCCCAACACAAACAAACAACAACAACTGGTGACACAGTATCATGACTGACACAATAACACATGTTTGCTTGCTCATGACATAGTGACATGCGTGGACTTGCCTAGGACATAATATATGTGGGATTGTCTGTGACATGCATGGGCTTGCCTAGGACATAATATATGTGGGTTTGCCTGTGACATATATGTAGACTTGCCTTGTGTGGGCTTGACTGTGACATGTGTGGGTTTGCCTGTGACATGTGTGGGTTTGTCAGTGACGTGTGGGTTTGTCTGTGCCATGTGTGGACTTGCCTGTGACATATGTGGGTTTGCCTGTGACATGTGTGGGTTTGCCTGTGACATGTGGGCTTGCCTGTGACATGTGTGGGCTTGCCTGAGACTATGTGGGCTTGCCTGTGACATAATAATGTTGGTTTGGTGGGCTTGCCTGAGACATATGTGGGCTTGTCTGTGACATATGTGGGCTTCCCTGTGGCACAGTAGCATATTATGATTGCTGCTTGTGACATGTGAGTAACACATCTGTGCTTGCCTTCAGCACAAATCGCCGTCACATAGAGCAACAAGTGTGCTTAGCTTTGATCATCTGTTATCCTGGACAGTGAGTGACAGGTCATATTGATAAAGAGTAACAGGTCATGCTGACAATGAGTAACATGTGACATTGACAATGAAGAACTGTTTACTGTAGCAGTGGATTGCAATATGTTTTACCTGTAATGAGTGTAACAGATGCCCCTGGTATTTGAGCTCCAGGTCTGTGCTTGTATATTGTTGGTGTGATAGGCCACAGGCCACAAGTCAGTTCAATTACAAGTCAACTTTTTTCACCTGAGAGTAAACATTGATGGCAAATTATAAAGAACGGGATGTGTTTACAGGGAATTTTTGCAGGTGTTTCCCACATTTCTCTTGGTCAATTTGACTCAAGATGGTATAGCAGTATGTATTTTTAGCTCACCTTGAAGGGTTAACAAACCTCGAAATTCTAAAATTTCAGATTTACACAGAATGTTTGTGACACGGACAGTATGCAGAGTAACAAGTGTCTGTAATATTTTATTCTTAACAAATCTGTGCTTGCTTTTATTGACAGGGTGAAGTGACCATCAACTACAACAAACTTCATGCTGACCCCAAGCAAGGCAAGACTCTGGACATCAGTGAGTATTGACAGAGCTGGGCATCTCTGGCACAGACTTCAAGATTGGGAGAGAAGGGGGCTAGTTGCAAGATTGTTGGAGAAGATTCAAAACATCATCATCCCAACATTTTTTTTATAGATATTATCTTCTATGGAAACACTTAGGAGAAAAGCTGGCCTTTCTTTATCAATTGTCCGACTGCTATCAACATTTCTAGAAAATTAAAAATTCCTGTGTAGACAGAGGTATTTGTATAGACGTAGAGCTCTTGTAGGGTTGCCCACCTGTGTTGTTAAAGGGGTTCTTTTCTGTGTGTCCTCAGTTCTGAAGAAAGTCAAGCACCGTGTGGTGGAGAACATGAACTCAAACACAGCTGATGCTCTAGGTCTCAGCAGAGCCATCTTATGTAATGGTGAGTGACAGGTGCCAGGTCATGTGACATAATGTAGTGTAAGTGTCAGTAGCTGTAGGAGATGTCAGATGTCAGCAGAGCTATAGGGAGATGGGACTGCTTGTGGTGGTGGATTACTCATTGTTTAATTTATACAGATAAGGCTCTTCTTCCTCCCAACCAATCCCCTCTCTCTCTCTCTCTCTCTCTCTCTCACCCCTTCCCTTCTCCCTTCTTTTGTGTCTCTTACAGTGAGTTTGTACATATGTGATGACACAACGACTAGTGCTAGGTTATAAGTTTAAGTGGTATAACAACAAACCAATATCACTGTTTGCTGTTCACATTCCTTCTCTTGTTCTCAAATACATGTGTGTTTTTTATGCTATGAAGATTGGGTGCTGGGACTTAACCCTTCTCCTATTTTGTGACAGGCTATTCAGTTATAATATTTCTGGATGTCTGGAATGTCCTTATCTTGGCTTGTTTTCTCATCAGAGATGTTTGAACTGACATTGGAGTGTCTTTACAAGACTTACCCTGTTGCAGGACATAGTCCTCCAAAACTGGACTGCCAGGCCGTTACCATTACCTTAGAAACCTGCTCTGAGTGATTGCCCTTGATAGCTCTCGCTAGAACTGTTTCATCCCCAGCTTAAAATCACAAATTTCACAAAGTAACTCCTTTCTGTTTTGTCACTTGGATACTAATTTTGAAAGATTTTTGTGGTTTTGAAAGAATACTATGATTTCATTTGTTAAGGAGTTTACTCTGTGGTTTTGGGCATAGTTCCTGCCACCTGCAGCAGTACAGTCTGTTTTTATGTAGCACTTGGAGATTGACCTGTTCATGTAGGTTCTGTAGATAGTAAATGCTGACATATGCACACTCACAAACAATTGTGCTTGGCATCTTGAGGTAACAAATTTTACTGTAACTTGATAAGATATTGAACTGGTGCTGATGTACTTGAAAGGCAAAATAGCGGTGTGAGATATGTCAGAGTTATTGTGGCCTCCCAGAAAGTTGTGAAAAAAATGCTCTTGCAAAAAAAAAAAAAAATCCTAAAGTTGCGCTTAAAGTTGCAACACTTGCCAGATAACATAAACTAAAATTCATAAATGTATGGAGATTGCAATCAATATAAAGCAGACATTTTGTCACTGCGTGCATGTGTTGAGCATTGAAAATTCAAGTGTTGATGTATAATTATGTAGATTGTTCCAAAAAAAAAAAAAGTACATGTAAGCCTACTATTGATCATTTGTTTGAATGGAAAAATATGTTGGTAGAAATGAAACTGGGGACAAGTCAGCCATGATAACTCTCTTATTATGAGAATGCACACGAAATTCTGTATGAATGATTTGAATAAACATGTATTGCTATATCACAAGGTGGTGTATGCATTTTTAATTCTGGGCGTTGAACTAAAAAAAAAAGTATTTAAAAAGTTGGTGTTTTTTCATGCACTACTGCATACATGTACTTTTTTTTGCAACTTGTCAGTAGAGCTGCACTGATATTCATTTCACTTCATGCCTTGTTGAAAAAGAAAAACTGCGTCAAAATGAAAGGTCTTATTTTTCAACTTGTCGGAAAAGCTGGACTAATTTTCACATTTCACAGCTTTTCGAACCCCTTGGTGCAGCTGTATTTGAGCTTATATTTTGCATCTTGTCGGAAAGGCTGCTTCAATTCTCACATTTTGCTGGTTGTCCAAAAGCTGAAGTTTAAAATGCTTTGCAAAACTGCAAAATGCTTTTATTTTGTAATAACTTGTTGCCGTAGACACTGCATTATTTAAAGCTCATATTTTGCAGCTTATCGCAAACCTGCATTATTGTTTTCATACTGTAACGTTGTAAAAGCTGTATCGAAGGCATACATATTGCGATAATTTGTCAGAGAACTTCTGAAACTTATTTTGCAATTTATCCGAAGAATTACATTTATGTTCACAATTCGCAGTATATTGAACAATACATGTATATTCCAGATCTACAGCCGGGACTTAGTAATAATCGGACAATTTTTAGAGCTATGTCGACCCAGATCTAAAAAAAAAAGGACACCTGAACAGTCAGAATATTACATTAGAAAGTTTTGAATACTTGAGGATAATACATTGTTAGATCTAGTGTAAGCTGTAAGTACACAGATTTTTAACTTTAATGTAGGACATTATAAAATTCAGGAACAAAAAGAAAAAAAAAAACAAAGAAAAGAACCATTGGTAAAGTAGATCTCGAGGATTAGAATCGCTCTTCGTTGGTATTCCTTTCATTGGGGCATTCCATGACACACACAGAGAGAGAGGAAGAAGAGAAGGAGGAACAATTTTTGTCTCGTGGATTGACGGTAGCATATATATAAAAATTGGGTTAATAAAATCCACTCTAGAAGTCATATTAAGTCATAACAGGTGGTAGAACAAAAAGACAAGATTTACTGACAACGAGAGACCCAAATTCGAAAGTCGACACAATCTAAATCTAGACGAGATCTAGAATAAAAAGATCTAGATCTCGATCCAGACTAGATCTACAGTACTAATATCTCGAAAAGAGACAAGCGATGGTAGGGACTCCAAAATTTTAGATATCCAGCCTAGATTCTAAATAGATCAGTGCTATTTTAGCGAGCTAGGCCTTCACACTTAACTCAAAATCATGCACCAAGTAACTAGAGTACAGTACTAGATCTATCATATCTAGATTGCTCGGCCTGACAAGAGAGGCTAGGCCACACTTTGTTCTTCAAAAATTGAAGAGTTGAATGTGGCATGCCATACAGGCCTGCAACCATACCTTGGTTTGTCTATCACGAATGTTGGTATTGTGAAGCGAAATGATCATAAAAAATATATATAGTTTTTCTTAAAATTTATTGTATTATTATTTTCTCCTATTTTGATAGAATTTGATTGAAAGTTGCGAAAATTGATAAAAGTTGCAACATTTTGTTAAAGTTGCACGGTGCACAAATTTGTGCAAAGTTGCAAAAATGAATTTCTGTGGGACCGGAATGAGATAGAGATGTTCAAATTTGGACATTGTCAGATTGTTGTGATATGTGTTATGTGTTATAATGATCTATGTTGTCTTATTACCAGAAACAGACAGGTGTGTTATGTGTTATAATAATGTGTTGTGCTGTTGTCCCATTGCCAGTAGCAGATGGGTATGAGTCTTGACTCACTCTTATTGACTTTGAAACAGATGGTTTGTTGAAGAAACTGGAGGAGATGGAAAGAACTGCCAACATGTATGGTGGACTGATCATCCAAACTCGCAAACTTCTCAAGGCCATCTTTGATCTGTCACAATCTCACAAAGGTGAGCTCAAACCAACCAACAAACAGTGCCACAGCACAGCTACAAAGTCAAATTCTCATAAACATCTCCATGTCCCAGCCATAGGGCAAGTTCTCACAAACACCTGTATATCACAGCCACAAGGGTGGCACACACGTACAAACTGCTCAAAGAGTGAGTTCTCATATCCAGTACATGTGTCCATGTGTTACTAAGTTGATAGGGCACATTTTCCAAGCAGACTGTAGAAGGGAGAGGGAGAGAGGGGGGGAGGGGATTAGGAGACAGCAATTCAATGGAAATGTCAATTGGCGGAGGGACCAGGGTTATGCCATGGACAGAGGAAAACCTACACAGGAGAGAGTGTGGGCAGGCAGCAGAGCGTTGGCTTGTGTGTTGAGGAGGCCAACAATGTCCAAGTCACTAATGATAAATACTAGGGAACTCCAGCACACAGTAGTCAGACATTCCCAATATAGCATGGCCATCTGACACTGCTGGAGAGGGGCAGAATGCCATTTTAGAACATTTCAACCAACCAATCAATAAACAAAACACAACCTCTTTGCCTGTCAGAAGTTTATCCCTGTTCGTCAGTATGAAGGTCATTAAGCCTGCAGCCAGCCTTAATTTTCTGTGAAATATATCTATATACAGTGTATCTTTAGCTGATTTGAAGGATAATGCAGGCAAAGTTTGAGTCCAGATATTGGCTAATTATTCCCTCTCTGTCTCTGTCTATTGTGTGGCTTCGTGGGCGGGTTACAGAAAAGAAAGGGGGTCTGTGCAGAGTCTAGTAAGAGCGACAACGTCCTGTAGATGTTTTGCACTTTGCTATTTCAGCCTTTGGTGAGGTGTTTGTGGGCATTGGAGTGCGTGAGCCACAGCCTGCGGCCAGTGAGGCCTTCTCTCAATTTGGTGAGGCCCATCGCAACATGGAGAAGTTTGCCATCAAAATGCTGAAGACAGTCAAACCCATGATCTCTGACCTCAACACTTTCCTTCACAAAGCTGTGCCAGACACTCGGCTGACAGTCAAGAAATATCTGGACACCAAATTTGAATATCTGGTAGGTGGATACGACGTACATACTATCTATGTACATGTGTGTGTGTGTGCGGACGTGCATGTGTGTGCGTGCGTGCATGCGTGCGATTTCCTTATTTCTGACTAGAATTAGCCTTTTTTTTTTTCCAGCCAATGAGGTTACTTCCCTTTCCCAACTACAAGAGGTACGGGACAAGCATAGCAAAGCAGGAAAATATCAGATCTCTCTTGTTCTTTGAAACACAATGGTAAAAATTATGGAAAAAATTATCATGGTAAGAAAAAACATTTTCATGATACAGTGAATGTTTCAGAAGTTTTTTTTTTTGTTGTTGTTCTTTATGTTTGACTTCCAGCAGTGCTTGTGCTATTGTTGGTACCTCTTGTACTGGGCAAAGGAAGGTAATTTGGCTGATGGTCACAATAGCTCCTTACTTTGTTAGCTTTGGTATGGGTAGATGTTCTTGTCCAGACCTCACTCAGCCACACACACACTCTCTCTCTCAAAGATATGTTCTAACTCTTATATGACACAGGGTGTGATGAGATACTCATTTCTAAAGCTCTGTGGTATAACACACATATGCATGCACACAAACCCAACTACACATTTACACACTTTGACCAAATGTGTGGTCAGCTTACAATAATACAAGGGTCCTTTTGAAAACCTGTCGAAATAACTACTATGTAGGAGGTTGAAAGGCGCAGTATTTCCGTAAACCGTAAACCTTTGAAAACTACTTAATGTATAAATATTTTGGTTCTTCAGCTGCAACGCCAACTGTCCCAGATTTGAGGTACAGTTTACCTGGTTATAGCAGCATGTAGTGTAACTGTAATGAGACTGACCATATCTGCTCCAGGAACTGCTACATATGTTAATTCTGGGAGGGAATTTGCATATGTAAATTTCTACCCTAGCTGAACATAAAGATGTGGAATGTACTGGAATACATTGATCTCTCCAGCCTTCTCTCTTTGACCCTCCTCTCCTCAGTGTTTTGCCTTTATCCCTTCTTCTATAGTCCCTCTCCATAGCAGTAAGCCTAGATTGAGATCTAAATTATGTAGATCTATATCCTGTTGGGGACATGAAGCCGGGTTTGATCATCGTCACTCCTCGACTTCAATGTCTCAGTCCAGTTCAAGTTCATTGACTCAATCTGACCCAGAATCATCATATTCGTCAATCTCCTAACCCGGCAGATTACGCAGACATATATAGGGATACACAATGACCTTTCTCAAACATTCTGGTGGATATTTTGTGGATCTGGATGTCTGATAGGCGGTTGTTTACGTTCTGACTTTATTAAATGTGCTGTAGTCTATTTAGAGGTTGACTGTAATCGCAGTAGTAAAGAAACCACTAGAGTTATGGTATTCATTTTGTTTTTGTGCCAGATAAGAAAAATCCGCCAAATTAAAAAAAAAAAAAATTTAAAAATCTCAAACTGAACAACGAATTTCTATTCACTTCCGTAATTAGAACGTACAAAAATGCCGAAAAGTGCAAAAATATGCGGCAAAATGGTAAAGAATGCCAAAACGGCAAAAAGTGCGGCAAGTGGGAAAAAATGCTACCGCATAAAGTGCGATACGGCTGCATTTTTCTCGGATCACAGTCAAAGATTCTTCCACAGAAGAGCTGGCAAGAGTATGTGATGCTGGACCCAGTGAGTTTTATTGATGTATAATGCTGGGCCGTTCAGTAATCATGCATGTTTTTATCACCAGTCCTATTGCCTGAAAGTGAAGGAGATGGATGATGAAGAGTATAGCTATGCTGCCTTGCAGGAGCCGCTGTACCGTGTGGAGACGGGCAACTATGAGTACAGGTGAGGATTCAGACTTATCCTCAGTACAGCCGGCTGGCCATCATCACACACTTTGCATAGTCTCTGTCCTTTATGTGATAAATTTATCAATGGGACAAGCAGGAAAGATAACAGATTTGACAAGCCTAAGATCAGGTGGTCAGCTGGAGCTTGAACTGAAGTAATGTGATTGTATCTGGGTTTAATGGCACATCAGCATGATCACAGCTATAACAAACACATGCCAAACACGGTAAGATACATTTACATGTCAAGAAGAAAAGAGGAAAGAGAGCAGGACAGAAGACAGGAGCAAGGAGAGAGAGAAGAGATGTTCCCCATGGAATGTCAACCTGCCTGCAGGATGGCTTTCTATGGGAGACATCTCACCAGTGGGGGGTTTTCAGCACCTGCATGAAGTGATGTGTAAAAATGAGGGAGAAGAAGTGAGTAGCTATTGGGCACATGTTCATTTCCACCATGTCTGTAGGTGAGACAATCAAAGTGTGTCCATCAGGTGTCCTGTAACCCCAGCCATCTTCAAAGTTCTCTTGTTACCTGCAGGTTAGTCTTGCGCTGTCGACAGGACGCAAGGTCCAGATTTGCCAAAATGAGATCTGATGTGTTGGTCAAGATGGAATTGCTGGACCAGAAACATGGTAAGTCCTTTTTTTTTGTTGTTAACCTCAGCTGATGGTACCAAAGTACACAAAGTTTATTTGTGTGTATGTTTGTGTGTGCATGTATATGTGTACATGTAGATTGGCCGGACATTGTTAGATTACTGAATAAAAACTTGTTTATTTTGTATGGACTGCCTCTGTGCACTTGACTATAGGTGGAATTATAGATACCCATTTTCTTCCTTCAGCAAAACATCTTGAGATCCAAGTGGATTTCCACTGATTTGTGGTAGTTGAGCACATCATATTCCTTAGGGCTATTGGATGCCTTATATTATTTTTTGTTGTTGTCCCCTAGAAAGACTGGAGTGATCAGGAATGGATTTGTTTTACAAAATGATATAAGCATTTGGCCTGATGGTCTGACTACAGTGGCTAGATAGGGTAATGCCACCATGGTTGACCTTTCTCTCCTGGCTTTTACTAGCCTAATCCTTGCCATGCACTTTCAGCCATTTTGATACTTTTCTGACCTGAAAGAAATTCTGTGTAATTTCATATCTGTTTACCTTTACTTCTCTGCTTGGAACTCTCCAAGCTGTAGAACTATTAATGTCTGTTTTCTCCCTTATACTAAGGTTGTCCTGTATTTGTCTGCTTTCTCCCCAGTTCAAGACATTGTTTTTCAGCTGCAGAAGTTTGCGACTGCCATGGCCAAGTACCACACTGATTGTCACCAAGTAATGAAAGAGGCTGTTGTCTTCCCCATTGAAGTGGATCTCTCGCGGGGCACCTTCACTTACGACTCTGCCAACAATTTCAATGATGGTGGTGATGATGATGAAGATGTGGATGATGACGATGATGAGTTGATAGGACAGGAGGGGCCAGGAGCTCAGGGTGGAGTTTTGACAGGGGACCTGCTGGGGGACTGAGAGTGGAGGACATAGGACATGTCCCGGCAGCCACATGACCTACAGATCAGTTGTATATGTGAGAAAGTGAATATGGATAAGTGAATGAGACTGGTTTGGTTTGTTAGCTAATTGTGACAGTGTTGGACATGTCATTGAAAAAAAAAAAAGTCAGAAGAAAGTGGTGCAAGTCAAATCCTGGAAGTTGTAGAGATGTCCTGCCAGATACAAGTGCTCAGTTTCACAGTAGATGTGAAAGATAAGAAATGACAGCAGATTGGCTGCAGTGTAACTAACAACATACATTTCTTGGCTATGGTGTCACGTTCTTCACATCAGGATTCAGTGTATTGTCACTAATAGACTGTGATTGATTTTCTGACCTTTTTCTTTGAGGGCTAGACCAGGCTTTGAGCTTTGGTTGAGCCAGTCTTGTGTTTTTGTACACCATTCAAAACCTTGTTTGATCTCATCATGATGAACCCCCATACCTCAACACCACAGACATGTCTAAGTGATAACCCTGCCTATGTCAGAGAAAAATGTAGAGAACATCACCACCAGCATTAGTAACAAGGTGTCCTTCCTATTAAGGAAAGAAGGGATGTTTGGTGGTGGACTGACTGTGAACCTCCCACATCCCCTTCCCCTCTACCTTTGGTACTCAGTCAGATAAGGAAGATGGCAAGGAATGCTACACAACAATAACATTGATTGCCTTCAGAAATGTAAGAGGGCTGCAGAAAAGAATAGAAATTTGTGCATTGCATTTTCTAAATTTTGTGAATAGTGCAAAATGCACACCACATTCTATGCTTGACAGAAACTAAAACTGCCCACTTTGTTGTGAATCTTAAGAGAATGTAAGAAATACAAGATGTAAACGTGTGATATTTGTATGGAATGAAACTTTACGTTCATATATGGTTGTTCTATTGATTTGTTATGTAATACATACGAACATTCTCGGTAGGAGCTACAATCAGCAACTTTCCCTTCTTTTCCACAATTTCCCCTTTTTTAAAATCAGACTTCCCTCTTCTACTGTTGTGAGGGTAGGCACCTCTGATGTTTGAACTTAAAGATCTGCTCATCCATTCATCCAAAGTTTACAGACTTGTTAATCTGGCATATACCATATTCATTTTTTCTTTCCTTAAAGAACATGAGAGATTGGGATATGGAACCAGTGATGGAGCTGGGTTTGGAAATAGAAACTAAGAGCATAAGCAAATAATGAAATAATGATAGATTATATTTTGTTCTAATGTAAAATGCATTTGTATAGCTGCCAACTTTTCAAAAAAAAAAAATAATAATAATAATAAAACACAAGACTCCAACCGTGCCAAGTCCCTACATACCACACCAGAACCCCCATTCACAAGAGAGAAAAACATGAAAACTATACCCAAAAAATCAAAGGATGAAAGTTTCTTTAGAAAAGATCTAATATATTTCTACTTGAATAAAACTTACCAATTTTTGCAGCTTTCTAGAAAAAAAAACAAAAACAATCTATCTAATAGTTCATAAGTCTTTAGAAAAGAGTTTCTGCAAGGAAAATCATGACCACTAAAGGGAAGCACAGGATTTGGACATGGTATCCTTTTCTTTTTCCATTAAAATTTCTCAAGATTAGTCTCTTTGTCCTCGCTGCTGGCACTACTGTCCCTCTGAGCACTTTCGAGATCGTCGATAGCACTCTTATCACATTGTTTTCAAAATCTCCACCAAATTAATCCCAAGACATCTCACTACCGGAGTCCCGTCTTCTTCATTTGCTGATCTTGCGTTTTGCCACTTTCTTGGCTCAATTTACACAAAAAAAAAAAACAATTTCCATAGAAACACTTTCCATACTTCTCGGGGGCAATCATTGAAAAAAAAAAAAACAACAGCTAAATCTAGACATACCCCCATGAAAATTCACAGTGCACTTTGTTGAAAGGGTGAATACACATTCTCGCATGTGCTGACTTTGGACCTTTGATGTAGGCCTACGGGCTTTTGCCCACTCTTGAAAACCAGAATACGTATTTTCTCAGGCAAATACAGATTTCCATACTCCAGGTAAAAAAAAGGTACAAAATATATTTTTTTCCGCACAGGTTGGCAGCTGTGCATTTATAACGGGTGTCTCCCGCTAGACACACCATGGGGAAAATACATGTTATAGGCATGAACTCTATAGTAGGCCTACTTAAGTGCGTATTTATTGATCATATCTTACAGTGCAAAGGGCAGTGAGTGATTAATAATTTACACTTTACAGGAACTGTTTGAAATGGAGGCCATCTTGCGTGACGCACATCCAGAGTCGCAGCTTCCACTCACGAAACATGGTGTGTAAGACAGCAGGGTTGATGCTAGCACAGGCTTTCTTGATCCTTTCTCTGAGTTCATTGACTGTTGTTATTTGTGGTTGGCCTTCATAGACAAGAGCCTTGACATGACTCCACAGGTAGAAATCTAACGGAGTGAACTGGTTAAGCTAGTCAAAAATCTAACCAAGATGTCAACCTGTAGGTTATCAGTCAATGGATCAGTGGTTGTTCGTTTGGCATTTTTAACACTACCCGTCTCTTTAAATTTCTTGAACAATCTCCCCACCCTGGTGTGGGAGATGGGCAGCTTGTGTGGGTGCCGACAATTGAATTCATTTGCAGCATCTCGCTGGCTAAAATTGCTCGCCAAAATTACGATTTCGACCTTTTCTTGCATCAACAACATTTTGACGTCCTCAGTGTGTGTAGGTCTACCTTTATTGAACAGTTCCATTTCCGCACATTTTAGTGTCATAGGATAGGCCTAGTGTATTTTCCCCATGGTGCGTTTAGCGGGAGACACCCAGTATTTTGCTCCTTGAACTGTGTAGCCTGTAGCTCTAGTTAACATTTGTGTGATCTTATTCCTTCTCATAACTTGACAAATGGGGTGCTGATTGATCAGATTTGTTGTGGTTTATTTTGTTGTTTTGTCAGGATAGACAAAGAAAGGATTGTGTTATCTGCAGGCTGAGGCTGTGCATGCTACGGTAATTATATATGTAGCCAGAGAGCCGAGACTGCCAGAGTTGATATTTGATGTTTGTGTTGGATATGTGATAGCAGCTGACAAAGGCAAAGTTTGTGGAGCCTCATAAGAGAAATACACATGGACCTGTAGGCTACTTGTACTTGCATTTGATTTAGGAATAGTAGAGGGAAGGACTTTTTCTTCATGGCTGCCTCAGTCTGACTACAAAAGAACTGCATCAAGCCATGAAATGCTCTTTATTACTTCTTTTTTGGGGTCAATTATTACTACTCAACATCAAAGCTCTCCAGAGATGACACAAGTACCATGTACAGTGGAAACCTGATAAAACAGGATTGCTGGGACCAAAGAAAAGTCCTGTTATAAGCGGATCCTGTTATACCCGACATGGGGTGAAGTGGGGCAATTCCACCCCCTACTTTTGATATTTGACAACCAACATGTTACCTTTAGAGAAAATTTCAAGATATTTAAGACACAATACCAGACAGAGAGTGGATACAATCTACAAACACCAATTCATTCAAAAGAAAACCTTTTGATGCTTTCTCCAACTTTTGTTGACATTTTATTAAAACGCAAAAATAAGGCAATTCCACCCCCAACCAGGTTTACACATGGTGAACATATAAGCAAAATGAATCAAATGAATTTGACTAAAAACAAACAAGAAATGAAATACAGGGCAAAAGCAATCAGAAAAGTCCACTAAATCAATTGAAAACTGTATCAAAAACATTTCTCTCAATTTCAACTAGTCCAACAGGTTGAAAGTCAATGTCATAGTCATCATTGTCACTTCCACTCTCGTCCCGTCGTTTCTGCGGAGGCACCCATTCATCGTCCGATTCCATGTCAACCTCTGATTCATCATCACTGGTGTTGTCTTCATTATCACAATTCAAAGTGTTTTCTTTATGTTTTGCAACCTGCCTCAGAGGATGCTTTGCCTTTTTGTCAATGCTTGTAGTTGCAGGCCTACTTGCCTTAGGCCGGCCCCTTTTCACAGTATTCACACCTTTCTTCTTCTGTCTTGCCACCTCCTCCTCAGTGAGCTTGTTTATGAACTCCACTGAGGACAGGCTCTCTCCGTATATCCTCTGCACTGTCAGTTTTTTTCCCACTTTGCTTCCAGCTTTGGAGATATTTTTTTTCATAAAAAGATCCTTGATGGTTAAACTTGGCCGGACTGGAGAGGCAGGTCTGGATTGGGTAGGCGTTGATGGGGCACTGCTCGCCAGTGTATGAGGGTTGGAGGGGGCAGTGCTGGTCGAGGGCTGATGTTCAGTAGGGGCAGTGCTGGTCGAGGGCTGAGGTTCAGTAGGGCAGTGCTGTTCGAGGGCTGATTTTCAGTTGTGCTGGTCGTGGGCTGATGTTCAGTAGGGGCAGTGCTGGTCGAGGGCTGAGGTTTAGCAGGAGCAGTGCTGGTCGAGGGCTGAGGTTTAGCAGGAGCAGTGCTGGTTGAGGGCTGAAGTTCAGTAAGAGCAGTGCTGGTCGAGGCTGAGGTTCAGTATGGAATTAGAGGAATAAAACTTTGCTAGCCTGTTGCCTTATTACAGGAGACATTTTTTTTTCCCATGGATAGTCTCCCTTCATTGTATTCTTTTACTTTCGGGTAACTTAGATTCAGTATAAAGAATAGTGATGACGAAAACAATATATCAGCACGATACATTATATTATTAGAAGTCATAGTATGTTCATGTACTTGTTCAAACTAGTACCAGCAATAGTCAAGAAGTCTTTCAGAGCAACTCTGACCAAGTGGGTATCTAACACACGCGGCACTTCACTCTCACATCGGACTCTCCCCCATCGCTGTCCCCAACACAGGGCCGAGAACCGAGCCTAATCTATAGCACATTGAAAGTTCAAGGGTATCATATTACCTCACCCACCTTTCCCCATCTCCTGGAGTCCTATTGTACCAGTCCTTTTGCGCTCAATCTCTTGCATGCATTGGTATGGGACTGGGATGAAAGGCAATGATCACTATGGTGATGTGGGGACAAAGAAAGCTGTCGACGTGATGAAATATGCGACGGGAATAAATCTTGCTAAATCCAGCAGTTGAAACACATTGTGATATTAACACCACAAAATGTGTACAAAAGCGGCTGCACTTATCGGTATCCATCCCTGTCCAAGTGGTCGGTGTACGGCAAGATCCATGTCTGTCTTACCTAACGCTAGGATATATATGTGCGAGTCGTTTCTTTATCCACATGGACCTTTATCCACCTCAGCCTGTTTTGTTTACCATGTTATGAATTATGGATGAGCCATCCCTCTTTCTTCCCAATTCCTCAAGCCAGATGGCTGATCTCATTGCCCACTACCCACCCCCTCCCCTCCTTACGTCGCACCCAGTGAACAAAGCAGATGAAATAATAGTGGTCAGGCGATCGTGTTTGTAGTGCACTTGACCCAGTTATGAGCCTCGGGCAGTTTTGAAGTACCGCTAGGCGTACAGGTGAGCTATAATATTATGTGAGCTTAGCGGTACAAATATCCTGTTATAAGGGATTCGACTTCTGTTAAATGCCTGCCCCGGATTATAATCCGCGGGTTCAGGGCTTGGTCTTTCAACCTCCTGGATGGAGGTTATCTCGGGCGTAGGTAGTGAGTGTGTGCAGTAGCCTATATCCCGTGAGTTTCAAGCAGGTAAAGTGCACGAGTGACAGACAGGACAGTAATCGTGTATCTACGTTCAGTTCTGTCCTGCTCGATACTTCTCTTACTTCCTTGTCGAGCTAACTGTTCCGAATGAGTCAAACATCGAGCAGCACCACGAGTATTCGAAATAACCTCCATCAGGAGGTTGAAAGGCGTATATAGAACGTAACCACGAGTACAAGATGGCCAAGTACTAAGATCTCCTAACCGATTTGCGTAGAGCCGGAATGAAGACGACCATATTAGCAGTAGAAGTTTGAGCAAGGGGCTATGTTGGTTCAACAGTATGTTTTCCACTGAAGAAGCTCAAATTAAGTGGCCGAAATATTAGAAGCGCCCTGCGTGAGTTAGCAACAGCAGCAGAGAACTCTTCCTGTTGGATCTGGTGCAAAAGGAACGATGTGACCACTGCGCTACATGATGCCAGACGGTAGATTTAAAGAGAATAAGTTATCCCATGAAAACAGTGGCACGCATAGCATAGGGGTTAGAGTACTGGACCGAAAACCAAACGGCAGTGGTTCAAATCCCACCAGGAGTCCCTGAGGAAAAACAAACAAACAAAAAAACGAAGTGACTATACTCCGGTCCCCCCCCCTCCCCGATAAATAGCGAATTGACTATACGTCAGTCCCGCTCAACGGATGTACGTTAGCGTTAGGGTGGACTTCTGCTGGTCGGAGGTCTCATAACATACATAATCCATGTTAGCGTTAGGGAGGACCGTTACCCGCTCGTCGGACCTACATGTTAGCGTTAGGGTGGACGCGCTGGTCGAGGGTCCTAGTAGGTTAAGCCAGCGGGATTGTGTTATTATTTGGTGTACTGTAGTGTCAGCCCCGGACCGGGGTATAGCCACGGCCAAAAAAAAAAAAAAAAGGGTGGGTGGCTTACATCGGAAGTCATGACCCTGTGCGGTCGGGGTACTAGAAGATGTCAGGAAGTTAAAGGCAGAAACATTCTAATAAAAGAACCCACTCCTCCCTGTCTCGCTCAGATTCTCTCTCTCACTCTCTCTCTCTCTCTCTCTCTCTTAACTCTCTCTTTCTCTCTCTCGCTCTTTCTCTCTCTTTCTAATGGCAGTCTAACTGGGTGTGCAAGTTGTTTGCCTCTTTCCTTTTTTCTTTCTTTCGTTCTTTCTTTCTTTCTTTCTCTCTTTCTTTCTTTCTTTCTTTCTTTCCTTGTCTCCCCCAGTCACCTGGTTCCAGCATACACTGTATTGACATTTTAATGATATCACATATCATGCAGAGAAAGACCCGAAATATTTTCCTTGCACCTTTTCTCG
>JBCAUA010355741.1:0-18696 GCA_038406235.1 Peronia verruculata | reverse complement strand
AACAAGAGACAGAGGTTTGTGCCTGGAAACTACAGGCCAGGCCCCCCCCCCTCCTCGCCTTCTAAATCCTCTCACCCCCCCCCCCCCCATGGTACAGTTTTTTTGGTATGATGGTGTTTGCAAGTGGAGGGTTGAATTAGGGACTTGAATTCGTATAGACTATTTCGGTTCTTGACTAGATTTTATTTGGAGGATCAACTGCTCATTTGTTAATGTTTTTGAAATGGACCGGTGTTAGATTGTTTTAGGAAACATCTCAGTACTCACAGTGTTGTTTTCTATTTTTTACATTTCAGTTATTTTTATCTGCATGAATCCACTTTATTTATTTTTTTCCTTCTCATAACACAAATGTACCTATAGGTAAGCTATGTATTTTTATATGTGCATGTCAGTTATTTGTAGGTAATATTTATGAATGTAGGTTAATGAATAAACTCATCATGTTGTAACATATTGTCAGTGTCCAACTCAAGTCGTGTAAGCACGAAATTAGTTCAGCCTCCTACAAAGTCGATCACATGATGTTTTCATGCCAAAACTGTACATTGGGATTGCCTGGAATCTCTTTAATGATCATGTACTGATTGAGATCTATTTTCTTTTTTTTTTTTTTCAAAAAAATGTGTTTAACTTATTGTTTGGCGCTTACACGATTAGACTTGGACATTGATAACATGTATAGTTTTGCTCATGTAGGTGTGTTTTTATTTCTTTATATGTATACCACTCATGTTTGAATAATGTCTATATGGGTCAAATTATTATCCTACAACACAAATGTACATGCAACTATTGTTGAAATTGAAATATGTCTCTGCAGGATTATATTTATGTGTAATTGGTTATTCACAAGGTATGAGAGAAGTCCATTAACCATATCATATACTGCAGCATGTCTGTGCAGCAATAGTCAACAGATAGTTTTAATTCATTAACTGTTTGCTTTTAAATGTTTCTATACATGCAGTAAATGAAAACAGTATGATGAATGGTTGACATATTGAACATCAAAGATTTGGTTTATCTTTTTCCTCCGAGTGATTTTACAGATTTTCTTTGACATTGCCACTTTTTTTTTTTCTGTCTTTTGGTACATGCATTCTCATGTTACATTATTTTGTAAACCCATACATGTCCTGATATATCTGCATTTCTTTTCAGCCTTGTTCCACTGTCCCTCAGGAGACTGACAAAAGGTTATGAGTTTTATTTCTCTTGATTGCAGGCATCAGTAGATCTAATGCAACTTTGTTTTTTTTTTTTTCGCTTGATATTTTACTTTTACTTACAAGGAGAAACTGAGCACACATTTTGAATTTGCCCACCACAATAGATTTGAGTCATCTGTGTGTAAGGGAAAAAAAATTTACGTATATAATAGATAAAGTGTTGGTGGTCATATATGTAATCATGGGACACAATCTCATCATCTTTTGTCGACCTCTCAAGTAGAGCTGGAGGTGTTGCACAAAGTAATTAAAAATTTCATGAATTTTATTTTCTGTTTCTTCTTCTTTTGATGACTCTGTTTATAGGAAGATTAGAAAACACCTCATCTTCTGTCTGTCCATGCTGTGTGTTTTTGAAGCTTTTTTGCTGTCAAAGATTTGAAGTTGAAAATGCATGTCTTTGTCCTATTTTCTTCCAGGAGAACAAATAAATTCATGGCTTTCAAAAGAACCATTAACTAATTAGCCAAAAACTCTATTTACTCATTAAAACAGGAGCTAAGCCTCTTATATTGTCATGAAAAAACACTAGTCCAAATCCTAGCATTTTTTTGCATTTCGAAGTCTTTTATATTCAGTTCAAGCCATGATCTCTGCATTCTGAGAGACTTATAATGCATGTTTAGGACATGACATTTAAGAAAGCAATGAGGGTTGTGATTTTTCCCTTTAACACACTATGAACATAATACATTTTTTCCCCCTTTAATATTCAGTAACAATAACAAAAAAAACAACAACCCAAAACATACAAATCACCACCACATAATTTTGTTTTTTCCTCACAAAATACCACATCTTGTGAAGCATTGCTAGAACAAGTATTCATTTGAATCTTTTTTTTTTTTTCTTCCTTTTTTTTTTAAACTTGAGGATTGAAATACTTCTGTTTTAGCAACGTTTTTGGTCTCTTTTATTTGTCCAGTTGTGAGATGAGACAATCAACTTTATGCTAAAGACTGACTTTATTTCAGTATTCTTTTTGTAACTGGAGGGTGTGTATATAGACCAGTGGGTTCATTTTTCATGTTTTGGTTGGTTATTGTTATAAAAAGTGGGGATGATTTTTAACTTTTCTTTTATTTTCATCATTGAAGTGATGAAAGTAGGATATTTGTGCATTTTCTGATACTTGCCCAACATGTGCAAGATTTTATTAACAGAGAATTTTTTTTTCATATTTTCTCTCATATGAATTTACATATATATATTGTCATTGTTTTATGATCATGGCCTAAGTCAGACTTATGCTAACATCTAACTGATTTTCAAGATATTGCCAAGTAATTGAGAACATGTAAATAATCACATAACACAATAGTGTTTTGTTATTTTTTTACCACGGTTGTGGACAACTGAGATAACCACCACTACAGGAGGTTGACAAGCTTATAAAAACCATAACCGTTGAGAGCAGTCAAATAATATAATTGAAATGTGCCAATAGAATTCTGTATTAATTCAATAGAAGAAGCACAACTCACGAACACCACCGTTCTCTCGACGTACACTCTACATCCAAATATGACTAGGATCTGATGCACTATTGACGTACATGATACATCACTGCATCACTCCAGTCATATTATGACTTCTAGTGTTCGTCAACAGAGCTGTGAAAAGGTTTTAAATTTAACAGAAAGAAAATTGCGTTATAGTTAGTCCATGGGTGATTTTGCCCAATTTGTGAAATTTTCTAAGCACCGAGGGAGAAAATATGTGTAGCAGCGAAGGGGTTAAATGATTTATGCTTTAACTTTAAACAGTTTTTGTCTCAGTATCTCACAAATGCTATAAAATGATTTATGCCATTATCATGAAGCAGTGAGGATCTAATGTTTTATTAAACTGCTATTAAGTGACTAGGCCTATCTCCTCCTAATTCACTCAGTCTTGACATTGTGTGTGCCTTGAGATGAATGCAGTTTGATTTAGTATCAAAAAGAAAGTTACATGCAGTGATGCTATTTGTTAATTACTTTTTCTTATTACAGAAGACCCCCACCAAACTTTTAACTCTAACCATAATCCCCACCTGTGAAGCAGAGATTATGGCAGATGATATTTAGTCTGTGAAATTGTGAACAGAAATCCAGCATGTGAGGCAGATATTTGGAGGTATCAAATGTGGTTGATATGATAGAAATTATATTAAAGTGAAATAGTTTTTTTTTTTTCCTTATGCTTGAATGTAAATAGTGGCGGAGTTTGCACACTTGATTATTTTGATATGCAAAACAATTTTTGAATGTTTCAATTTTTTGTCAGTGCCAGAGGATTTCAGTAAAATAGATTGACTTCATGGGTATTTTTCTGGCTTGTGTTACTGATTTTGTTCTGTAGAGTGTGCTATTGAATGGCTGAATCAGCTGAACTATTCTCATACTTGAATATTCTGTGTAAGTGATATGAAGAAATTCTGTTTATTGAGATCAGTACCACTCTGTAATCTGCATTGGTGCCACAGTGGTAATCCCTGTAGTGGTAATCCCTGTAGTGGTAATCCCTGAGGTTGGCTGTCCTCTCTCCTACCTGTGCAGTGCCTTGTGTACCAGAACTTAAGGATATCTGATGAGCTGCAGTATCTGCAGGTGAAGAGCATTGTAACTGTCTTAGTCTGGTTTTTCCCCACAATATTTAACAACCAGAGATATTTAATCTCATCTCTTTCTGCGGGAATCCATTGTTCTCTGATAAAATGTCAGCCAACCCATCTTGTTAAAATTCTCACAGGAACCTTATTTAAGCATGACTGGCTCATTTCAGTTTTATTAAATTAATCTGCCTTATATTTGAAATAGAAAATTCACTGCATCATTAGTGTGCTTTGCCACTGAATCAAGGTGCTTCTTACGAATACATCATAAATACTCAGAGGTTAAGATCTCATGCAATGCCTTGGACTATCATTATTTCACCATGACCCTGTAGATGTTCTTTACTACATGTAAAAATATGCTGGCTCCAATTATTAAATAAACAAACACAGAATGAAAAGGAAACAGCGAAGACTGATGACATGGTTGGAATATTGCATATACATAGATACTTTATTATTTCATTCATGGCACTAAATGCATGCAGAGATCAATTCTCTAAACCAGTCAATAAAAATGCTTCAATTCCCATTTGGTAACAGAATACATGTGGTCAATACTCTGTAATCATTTTCAGGGAGAAAGGAATATGTGGGGTGCACAGCAAACAGTACAGGAAAATGGAAAAACAGAAAACTTAATGCACGCTCCACTCAGTTCTAATAAAAATGCTAGAAGCACATTTTCTCTACCTCTGTACTAAGACACTACATGTGTCTACTACACTATCTTAAAACAAATCTACAAAATAAAAAAAAATATGAACAAATTTGACTTTTACTGAAATTCATATTTTGCTCAGATTCTATAAATTTTTCATCTCCTGATAGAAAAAATATCCAAAGATTATACACTGATCAACTGATAGAGAAACATTTTCAAGACACAGTTTCTTTTTCTTCACAGCCTTTCCACTATCATTTGTCTTCAGACAAAGTATGTTGAATTTCTTATTCAATGTCGTCTTCAAGTTCAGGGTGTTTGTGTAAGATTTTTCTGCCTCATGGGGAATCATATAATTTTTGGCTAGTATCATTCCATCTTCCACCATGTCCTAGTCTCCTAAATCTTTCATTATACAGAAACTGAATCTTTCTTCCATCTTCTATCACTCACAATTTCAAGAATTATCCACCACCAAAGAATGCAGTTAAAAAGGAGGAACAATGAATTTTACTGTAAAACATAACATTATAATTGTTTTACTGACCCTGATCTTTAAAAACCCACTGAAGTCTCTGCTTTACAATAATGGGATAAGTCATATCCTGCTTTTTTGAAGTATTGAGAAAGAAAACTGGTATCAAATAACTTCCATGCTCAGGAATACCACAAAACATCAGTTGTGTTTTGGTACAAGTCTGACATAGGCCATTATATTATAGTAGAGCAATGACAGTATGAAGTAAATGTACTTATATGAAACTGATGCAAAATCCTCAGACTTGTATTCCCACACTCACTCACTCAAAATGTCAGGTATCTTGTCATACCAGCTTTTTTGGTCAATGAGAAAGACATTGGGGTGCAATATGTAATACACTGATTTTAGCAAAAATATTTAAATTTTTATTTTGTGCGATTTTTAGAATGGAAAGATACCTCACAATGATCTCATAATTAAGATTAGTTTGTCAAAGTGGTCCAGATACAGTTTTGGCAAAAAAAAAAGGGTCACGACTAACATGTCTTCTTAATACCTGGCTTCTGTAGTCATGATGGCCTAGACAAGAAATGTTAACAGCCATGTCGACTTAATATGTTTACAGACAGTCTGTATAACCACGTCTCTAAAAACAAATGTTTCTCAACATTCATGGTCGCATCAAGTACAAAAAAAAAAAAAAAGTAAAAGATACAATACAGCTATTGCCTTCAGAAACAATATTAGTTAGGAACAATATAGGAAAAGAAAATGCTGAAGTGAGGCTATCTTAAAAAAGATCTACATGACTGGCAGCATAACACTTCTGTTGGTAACGACATCTACATGTATTCAGCCTCGATGTAGGGTTCAGTCCCTTTTGGCATGCCCCGAGGTATTCAGCATTGTATCATAAGATGGGCAGTCAAAGATACAAAGTAGAAGTCCAAAGCACTGCCCAAGGAATCACACTAGTGATATCACACTTTTCTCTCTAAACTCGAGAAACAACATCATTCTGCTACACATTAATGTCATGAAATTCAATGTGTCCGAAAATAAAGGCAGCCATGGTTACACATTGGTGGACTCCATTCATTCTGATCTGCAGCCCTGCTCAGTTCAGCAATTAATACTGTAAAATCAAATCAATGGAATTACAAATAAAATGGGGATGGGGAAAAGCCATATAAGTTACCACTGCTAAAGAAGGTGCAGCTGGAACACACTCATAATTCACATGCATATTGGACCTCGTGCAGGAATATGTTGTGATGATATACATAGATATCACATGCAAGGATAACACGCTGGGGAAAAGGGGAGATATCTGGGCACGACTCAGCTAAAAAGGTCAAATCTACAAGTACTCAATCTCAGTGTGGTACAAAATCATTTGTACCTTGTCCTAAAACTGACAGAAAGACTTAATAAACAACCTTCTATCCAAACTAAACTAAAATGGAAGACAAGGATGTATTGCTAGGTAAGATACAGAAAAATCCACTGAGATAATCATCAGAAATATGAAAGACAGACCATTATAAATCCATTTGAAGTAACAATCTGATACTTTCATGAAACACATGGATGTGACTATATTCCTTACAAGGAGAAGAAGCCCCCGTGAATACAGCACAAAAGTATATTTGCCTTGCAACCTAGGCAAATGAGTCGGAAGTCGCCCCGGGCAATGCAGATATGGCTGTTTTTGGTCGTTTTTAACTACTTTCCAACTAAAACACTAAAATTTTTTTTTCCCACAAAACACCAATTTAATCTTTTTATAATCTGAAAAGAAAAGGAAATTTTTGGTATCATAGTCAGAAAATAGTGAAAAACGGTAAAAAAAACGGCTGTGACTTGAACTCACCTGGGCGCAAGACATTTAGAAAGAAAATTGAGCAGTGACCTCACAAAACTTACCCCAAAATCCCACAACATGAAATGCAGCATTCCAATAAAGATGGTTTTGATAATTAAGAATGGACCTCACGGCTAAGTGTGCCATGTCCCGGAGATCTCAAAATCACAGCAGTCATCATCCAAATCACTACTGAACAAAATTTTGACAAAGCCCTCAGAGTATTCTGTATCCCACAAAGTGTAGGTAAATACATGTCAATCACTTTCCCATCTTGACGGATTTATAGAAGATATTGGAACAGTTCATCCTTGCTGTAGGTATGAAATGAAAGATCTGAAAGTACTATTTTTTTTTTTCTTTAGCACATTCATATGAACAATACAAGAGGAAAATAAAATACAAGTGATTTTGACAAAATTGGGAAAGTAAATAGTTGGACCACGTCATAATGACTGATACTGACAGACAATAAAACCTATAGGAACACCTCATACATGTCCAAGGGAATGTTCCTATATGAAATTCTGGACATAAAGTAAAGCATGAAAGTACAGCTGTAGAATAACATAATAAAGTCGTCAACATAGGAAAATATAATAAGTGTCAGAGTGTACCCATTTCAATTGCAATATCATCAACAAAATCACTGTCAACAATAACATCAACAAAAAGAAAACAAGAGGAAATAAGTAGCAGAAAAAAACACTGATAGTCTAATCAAGTTCCAGAGATTTCATTTTGACAGAGTCAATGGCAGAAAAAAAAAAAATAAAGAAGAGAAATTGTCTTTCGATCTGGATCCAAAATAAAACAAATTGAATTAACACAAAGCATGTCAATTTTGATAAAATCAAGGGGAAAAAAAATAAACAAATCTCAGAGCTAAACTCAACAGTATTACCTCTTTCCATGCCAATCATCTTATAAGTATAGAAGATCTGCATTACCAAAGCTGTGCTGAATATGTTGAGAGGATCTCCAAATCATAATTTGTGTACTTTCTGACAGCTACCAGTGGTTGTTCACATAAATAGGAACTCTTAAGTACTTCTTTTTTTATGAAATAGTGAAAGGTTCCAGTTTGGTTGTTTCTTTCACATCAAGTTTTGCTTATATTTCAAGTTACTACAATTTACCTTTAAATAGCTCTGGCACAGCCATGGAAAACCTCTTGTCATAGTAAGAGTTTAAAATGATGTTTTAAAAATGAACATTTCTTTGGTCTAGGATATCTCCAACTGTTTTGAACAAACATGAACAAAATTAATAAAAAAAAAAAAAAAAAAGAAATTATAAAATCTAACTTTAAAAAAAAAGGGGGTATGAAGGCTCATAACTCAGATCAAGAGAAAAAAATGGATTGCAGCCATTCACCACAAGCTCTTTTTTTATTTCACTATTTCTTTCATGTATATTCATTTCAAATTTTTTGATGAAATACAGGCAAAAACAAAACAAACAAAAAAATCCCACCTCAAATGAATCTTCATGCGTAGTAAAAAAAAAAAAAAGGTGCAATTCAGTTATATAGTATATGATATAAGTGAGAACCACACGCACACTGCACACAGTTTTTGTGGTGTTGTTCCCTCCCCTTACCACTGTTCTCCCTCTCCTTTCCCTTCAACATTTTTTCAGTGTAAAGATTTTTGTTTTATCATAAACACACATATCTGTGATGATGCTCTCCCCTACCCCAACCATTTTTTTCTCCCCATTTTTTCACTGCCATGCTGTGAATCCTGCCATCAGCATGCATACTAATCCCCCCCCCCCCTCCAATCAGCTGTCTACAACTGACATAATATGTCATATTAGGGCAACCCCACCCTATTTTTTTTTTTTTTCTCTCAACTTTCTCATTGTAAAGCTGTCTACCTTGTTTGTTAAATTAGACAAAATACTGCCTAGTTTTGTTTTGTCAAAGAATATCATAGCAATGATAATCAACAGCTGGATCAAACTGAATATGAATATTGCAGAAATCAGCTTTCAACCAGCTGTGAGTATGTACCTGGGCCTGACAGCCGAGTTGCAACTGAGCAAACAATTCTAATGCTGAAAATGCTAATCGTCATTAGCTGTATATCTCAGAATAACACCAGTCTCTCATGCAAAATGCAGTAAATTTTCCATCTGATATGTTTGATTAATCTAAAATCATACGCTTGTAAAGAATCCCATTTCCATATAACAAGATTTTCTTTTAATGCACCTAGAAGAAATGACAAAATATAGTATTTCATTTCTCAGGTGAGGAACCACCATATTTTGATCAAATTTTGTGAAGTCTCGACCATCAATATTCAGTAATTTAGTTTGTTTGCTTCTCTGCCTAAAAATAATATTGATGATTATATAGTCTATGTATGAGATTTTTGTGTTGATAATTCTGTAAGCAAGCTACTTGAAGAAAATCCTGCAATGATTCTCGAACAGAATCACAGTACTTCTGTTAAACTTTTCAGTCCTCTTCAACAATAACACATTTCCAATTTTCTGGTCACAAAAACAGCCACATCAAATTTTACGTTCTAGACAGTAGAGCATGAGGACCTTAACATCTGTATTTGATCTCCATTTGTCAAACAATCTTAACTTATCAATACAATGCTTACTTAGTTAATTTATTTTTAGAATCACCTAAAACTTCAGGACCTTTCCTCAAACTGTCAGTACTGCAAAAATTCTCTTGTATATATATATACAGATGGAGTCTTAATTGATCTTTTTGCTCTGCAGTTCATCAAAGTCCCAGAGTGCCCTCCATTCATCAGCTCCCAGCAAGGCCACTTCTGTCACCCAGCCTTTGGAGTGGAGTTCTCTAGTCAGTGACGTAATGAAGGTCTCTGTGTAGTGCAGGGAGGTTGACAAGATGGCCTTGACAATTTCTGAGAAAGTTAAATTACAAAGGATAATACTGGAGTATGAAGCTAAATATGATGGTATGCGCCCAAATTTGTGTTTTTTTATTTTTTTTAACCACCATCACAGTTTTCATATGAGCTTGTTCTAATTATATCTGTTTCCATTTTTTATTTTGGGGATACAGAGAAATCATCAAAAACTTTTAATTTATCTATTTAGTTATTTTACATGATTTTTTTTGTCATTATAATCTCGAAATTTCTGTCTCTGCTCTACTCCATGAGAAAAGAGCCAATGCAATGTCAATAAACTATGGATTTATGTGTCTTTCTTGCTTCAATTTTCTCTCTTCACTAAAGAGCCATTCTGTTTGTTCTCTTCTTGCTCTCGATTTGTCCACTTTACCTTCATTTCCAGATTTGGTCTTCAGACAGTCCTCGACCAACTTTCCTAGGTGTTTCAACTTTGGACTCAACTCCTATCCAAGAGAGAAAATAGACAGCTCATGTTAAAATGTGACATCTTGACTAATCCAAGCATAACAATCTAACAGTGCAATGTCATACTTTCAATAGCAGAACATTTCCCAACCAACCTGGCCTTACATCACTTAGCCTAACTTATCACAACTGTTTCATTTTCTGTCTCTAAATAGTGAAGTATCTGGATTTTTAAGACTCATAACCTTTTTTTTTTTTTCTTTCAGGACAAACAAAATCTTTCATATTTTATCTTAATAATTGTCTGGTTTTAATACATGGAAATTCCATAGCCATTTCGAACATCTGCATATTTCTATGGCATTTGAAGTGAGGACTGTGCAATATGAAATTTAGTCAGAACTTGATGAAATTGTCAATACAATATTGATGACTTCTTCTAATTCTAATTAATGATTTAAAAAGCAGTCAATCCAGTCACAAAAAATACAACTTTGACAGCACTTCCTGTATCCCTGCATATTGTACAGACTGTGTGAAGTGAGAATATGAACATAGGACTGATGACCCACTTTCTTCCTCTTGGTCTGGTCCATGATGAAGCTGATGAGCTCAGCATGAAAACAAGCCTGCAGCTGGTCTAGGGTGTCCGAGGACTGAGACAGGGCGATGTTCAGCTGGCCTGCAGAGAGAGAGAACAAGTTCACGTTTTAAAACATGCTTTTTATAGGCTTTTCAACCTCCTCTAGTGGTGGTTATCTCAGCTGTCCACAACTGTGGTAAAAAAATAACATAAAACTATTGCGTTATGTGATTATTAAATAACTCATTTTAAAACAAATTCTGTATGTAGTCTTTTATACCTAGGAGAAGAATTATCTTGGCTTTAAACATGCGCCCAGTTGATTTGAAGAAATCAGGACGGCATTTTTGCAAATCTGTGGAATGTGAAACACACATACATGACTGTTGAAGTATTTTTGCACTCAACAGAAAAGGCCAGATGTCAGGTCTCTAAATTCAAGAAGACACACAAAGATTGAGCTGCTGAAAAAAAAAAAAAGGCTCTGATCTTTACGTCTGCTCCATTCACATCAAAGCAGTTCAAATTCCTTCTGTCTGTACTGTGTTTTCACCAAATCCTGCCAAAGATACTCGTGCACACAAAATTCTCCTTTCAGTTCACAGCAGTTCCAAATCTTGTGCCACAAAAAGGTCACTCACAATGTCCAAGTATAGTGTGAGATCAACAACAAATTATGGAAGACAAACCGTATTTGGTTGGAGAATTTTTTCTGTTCGTCATTGCATTTAATACCAGACACATGAAGACTTCACAAAAATATCTTTTTGAGGTTGCTGAGGCTCTATAAAAAACTTGATCATAAGCCTCTGTTCCATGGGCTATCACAAATTCAGATTAAGTATAAAAACCAACTCTGCAATAAAAACAAGGATCAATCTAATCTTTTGGGGCAGTAAAGAAGAATGAGATCAGACTCAGATTAATATTATGATTAATAAATAATTCCTTTATGAAAAACTCGCATTGCCATTGTAATATGATCGGGCATCTTATGGTCATGTTCAAATTCATGGATGAATCTATTTGCATAATTATGGTCTCAGATTTTCTTTAATAGGAAGTCCATCACAGTTTCAGTACTTGTCACTTACGTCTTTTCAAATCCAGTCCTAGTATGTAACCTTCCACTCTCCTCTCATAGATGTCCATCAGCATTGGGAAGGGGATACTGAAACAGAGGAGTATCATCAGAGCATGAGAATTCACAGCCTGTGGTGAAATACTTGTATGTTGCTTGAAACAGGTGAACACTAGTGCAACATGCAAATAGACAGAGCCTGTGTGAATACTGAAGATTAAAATGCTTGCTCACAAATACTCACTGAAACTTGATACACATTTTTTGATGGGGACTTTGATTTTCTCTTTTTTTTTCCTCACCATGGAAAAACATTATTATTCTTGCTCCTGCACTGGCTTTCACGACTAGGTCTAACAATGTCTGGTTAATATATCCTACTGCAGGATCTGCACCAACATGTAACATTTATACAGCTAGTTAATAAAACTGATACATATCTTTTAAAGTAATGTACATGTGTTAATGTCAGTGAAAGGATAGACTCATGCAACAGTAGATTGGTGACTGTTAAAAATGTCAAAACCGAGTGAAATGATAGTGTTTAAAATATATATATAAAATTCTGGCCAGCCTTTTATCTGATCACACCATAAAATATCCACCACAGGATTTTCTGGCTTGTATAAAACCTCACCTTCTGGTTAAATCTCCCAGGGAAACTCCCAGTCTTATTTTCAAGGGTCGTCTCACAGCTGGGGAAAGATATAAAAAAGAATTTTCCCATTTCAGTCAAAATGAATTTAAGAAACTCTATCAGAGTCTCTCTGACCTAAGGTCCAACAAGATTTTTATTCAATGAAAATCTCTAAATCAGACTGCAAGTATGTAGGTTTCAACATGTGGAGTATTCCAAATTCTCCCAAACCCATGACAGACTAACTAGATAAATGCTGGCGGCACAAATGTACTTTTCAACAATCAGCATTATTCCAGTGCTTGAAGACAAAGAACATGAACGTCAGTGAAAGCAATCCAGATTTTGATTGTTAATGTAATAGTTTTAGTGAACCTTCACCTCTTTGCTATTCACTGGGATTTGACAAAGTCAGGTCAACCTTTTGAGTCTTTCAGAATTTGTGCTTTCTTATAGAGATCTGAAACCTTATTTTTCCTCAAGTTTTTATGCAATATGCATGTGACCACTTTTGTTTCAGGGCAAAGCTGATAGAGATCTATCTGTTCACAATGGCATATGCTCTACTTCACACAAGTCACTGGGATATCTCACCGATCTTGTATAAATATTAACTCCTCTGTGCACATTGTAGAGTGTTACAAATCTCAACTTCTTAATAACAAAATAAAAAGATTCCTCTTTCCTTGAACAATGTGGAATTTGTCAAACACTTACTTTTTACAAAAGAATCTACTGCACTAGGTCTCATAGGAGAAACACTATGGCCTTATGAGATGTGACAATTGCTGTCTACCAGAATTGAGAGTTTTAGGCCCCACATTGTAAGAGGGAGGTGGACAAAAATTAACTCTTTTGTTCTCAGTAGTGCAGTTTTACATCATATTTTACAAAAAGGGGGAAATTGTCAACTAAGTTCAGAAAGATTTGAACAAAAAAATATTTAAAAAAAACAAAAATTTCACATGCTATGGCAAAAAGGTAATGATAGGGTATCCAATAATGGTAAAAATGTAACAATTCAAAAAAGAAGGATAAGGGGATCTTGAAATCCCTAGGATCATGGATCATTTGTTGAGAAAGACATACTAGATGCTACATGATGAAATCAGGCGTTTATCAAATCGAGTCCATGGGCGTAATCACAAATTTTTCAAGAGTGTGTAAATTTTAAACATGTTTAAAAAAAAAAAATATAAAAAAATCTCTAATTCCACAACGTATGTTAGACATACATTTGGTGACATATATTGAGTAAAATTCCAATTACAGTATTCTCTCATCTATCTGTTGTCGAGTTAATCATTGCACAATGTTGTTCAGCATCACCAATCACCTTGGTGAGCAATGCATTATTTGTCTTTCCACCAGATAAGTCTGTATTCGAACAGGCTGGTGGAGCAGAAAGCTAGTCAGTGAGTACAGTATACCTCACTATAACTGTACGGCACAGTACATTACTGTGCAACTTATGTTCAGTAAAATGTACAGTACTGCACTATAGAACTGTAATATTGTTAATTTTACCGTTTTCAATTACTGTATCATTATTAATGTTATTGTTATTATTACTATTATTATTATTAAAGTATTAAGTATTATTTTTATTGTATTAGGATAATCTATGTACAGTAGAGGAGTAGTGTTGTATTATTTTGTGTTTTGACATTATCTGTCAAGGTCTTGGCTGCTATGCACTAGATACATGAGGGATTACAGTGATGGGGACTAACAAACTTGATTGGCCAGTTTGCCACTTAATTCAGCTACAGCTGCAGATCATCCCCACTTTCTCTAATTGCTAATATTGCAAATTCTACTCAAGACAGAACAAATTAATATTTTCTCATCAATAGAAAAGAAAATCAGCAAGCGTTAATGCTGAAAAACTGCCTAGTGCCTGGTGTTACAGATTTTTTCTTAAAGAGTAGAGACTTTCTTTAACTTAGCAAATAACTGAAATAGCAAAAAAAATTCTCGTCTTACATAGTCTTTAGACATACATTATGATAATTTAAGTAAATAAACATCGTTCTAGGACGAGCAAAATTTTAGTACTTTCTTTTTGCTCCTCAGAGTTTAATATTCCTTACGAAAGAACACAGGTTCCATGTAGTTGGCCGTTTTCACGTCTAAGACTTCCTCCGCCTGCAGGTAATGTTTTACAATGAGATGGAGCCGGGCCTGATTCAGCGATTCCATGGAGACTGAGGTCACGGCCTTGTAGTTGGCAAACAGGTGAAGGGTCGTGAAGAGTGCAAACAGGATCCAAATGATGCTGAAAGTAAACAATATTTAATAGGCCGTGCTGGGGAATGTGAGAATTTACGGGCACAAAGCAAAAAAAAATCAGAATTAGGATAAGGAAGGGTTAGTTTGTGGACGTAAAATAAAACATGTCAGTTAGGGTCAGGTTTACAGTTGTGTAATTTATTTGGAGACAGGCTGTTTAGGAAGCAAAAACTTTTCAACATATATTGAGCCTGATCGCTTTTGCCTATCGTGTTTAGTTATTGCTTATGCAAATGAAGTAAGTGTACTTGCAGATCATTTTAAATTTCTGGAAAGTGTAAATTATAAGCCCATAAACTCAGACATGCTACTCCATCATCAAGTTCCATTTGAGAAATTTATAAAGACCAAACTAAACAAGTTGGGTTCCAAAATAGGAAAATAATTTAGCTTCCTGGCTTTTAGCCACAATTCAAACTGAAATCTAGCCACTGTACATTGGAAAATTAGCCACTTCATATATTTCTCGTCAATGAAGAAAATGAGTAGTGAACAGTATTACTGTGTTTGTTTTTTCGCCTCCTAATTGAAAAAAGAATTGCAGAGTCAGCCTTTCTGTAACAACAAAGTATGAATACGTTTCCTCATATCAACTCACAGACACAGCTACTCACATCTGATGACCACTGACAAGAGGGACCAGGATCAGGCTACAGATGAGGGCAGCCAAATTGACCAGGGTCTCCTGTAAAAGACACAGACATATAACTGGTTTAGCAAATCTGTAAAAAAAACTTTCATCTCACTGGTGTACTCAACATGTCAGGTGACACAGGAAAACTAATGAGTTACTAAATTATAAAATATGTTTTCATGCCTGTTTTATACTTCTAAATTAGCATTTACGAAGAAGATAAGAAACAATAATAAAACAAACAGAATAAAAGAATGGAGTATTTACTTTTACATTTTATCCATGGAGATATAATTTAGAAGATGAAAAGAATTTTAGAGGTAAGACATAATGTCTTTCACTTATTACCAATATCCCACTATCTTCTGTGATAATCTCAGTTAAACCTCTTGCATTTTGCTACTCTACATACAAGCAGCAAGACACAACCAAGAATAATAAATGCATGGCTTAGCTCAGGGCAAATTTAATAGCTATTAGTTAAGTCCTGACAGGCTGAGATTCATGAGGTAATTTACCTGACTACCATCCTTGGCCGAGACGTCCGCCATGTTGTTCCGTCTTGCCTGGTGCTGGGTGAGCGAAGCCCTGGTGGCACCGCCTGCCACGCCCACAATGCTCTGAAATGAGAAAAATGCTACATGATCACCTCACTCAAGACAAGACTGTAGAACACATATGTATGTACTTACATTGTACTCAAAGAAAACAAAATATCTGGTTCAGCACAAAGGAAAAATTCACAATGTTTCAAAATGAGTCACTTCCATATTTTTTTGTATGGCTATACAAGGAATTACTGACTCAAGACCACTGAATACTAAAATTACGATTTACATAGATACATTTACTAACAAAGAAAATACATTAACGTCAAAGAATACCATATAGATTCAAACACAGCCTTTAATGTTCAGCCACAGATGTCTGAAAGCTTTCAAGAAACCTAGATCTATATGTCAGCTAATTGAATGTAAGTAAATGATCAACATAATATAATAACAATGCATTTTACTATAAGAAGAAAGATATTTCACAAAATGTTTTCACATAATGTGTTCACAATAATATGCGAAACTGAAGAAATTATGAAGATGAAAACAAGTAAAAGTATTATGGAAGTTATGGAAGGTCTATTTTCCTACCAAAGTACAAAGTTTGACAGCTCTGAGTTACCAGACAAGTAATAAAATAAATATAAGACAAATTACACATTGTAATTATCATCATGTAATCCATGAAAAAATGACTAGGTCGCACCACTTGTTTACTTACCCTGCAAACACCTGAGAAACAGACCACTAGTGTGAAATATGGGCCGAAAGATGGTGCCAAGATGTCCAGAAAAAAGGCAAAATCATTTAGAATGTCAGCAAATAATCTGAAATGTAAAAAAAACTTATAAAATCTACTACTCTTTACAGCAGCAATAATAAAATAAATGTTAAAATACTGTACGAACTGGAGGAGGGGCAGCACAACCAGACAGGTCACAGGGTCAAGGCAACAAAACAATGAGCAGGCGACATATATTTCAGAAGAGAACCCTGGGTGATGATGTGGTACCTAACACTTATTCATTTGAGGAAATACATGTAGTGAACTTCTCCCAAGATCAGGTTAAACAAAAACTATGCAATGATATCAAATATGGTGGAATAATCAAGCACAGCACTGAGAACACACATACATTTATCGGTGGCAGTACGTTAATTACATCAGCAGGAGTGGAGTTAACATAGCTGAAAAAATGTCTTATAAAACCAGAATCTCAAACTTTCAACAATAAATTCCAGAACAACAGTGAGCAGCTATATTTCAAGAGCCCAGAATGAAAAAAAAAAAAAAAATGTTTCTCTCACCTCCATCTTTTTGCATCACAGTCAAGCCCGGTTCTGCAGGGAAGAAAAATAAACAAAGTTACATTTTAAATATAAATTATCTCATCACAACAAAAACATTTACTTCGGGATCAAATTTTTAGGAATTCAGTACAGCCTGGCCAGTTTTAAACCACCCTGATATATATTTATCCACAAGTTGAGTCTTACTTCGAAACTTTTTTTTTTTTTTTTATGTCAGAATGGGAGACCTTTTGCCACTTGGTCCTGGAAAGTTCAGGCTAGATCCAGTTAATAAGCCTGAGCAAATGCCACATTAAGACGGAAGAGAAATAAGACCCAAACCAGGCCCGGGTTTCAGTTAATGCTGGTTTGTAGAAAGTCAGACTCTAAAACGAATCAAAGTAAAGATAATCATCCATTCTTTAAAAGTAGATCTCTATCTTGGGTATATGTGTGTCTGATTGTCTGTCCATCCATCTCCATCTGTTCCTTGTCCACCTGCCTATCTGTTTATCAATAATATTTTTTCAAAACTTGAAGAGAGTTAATGGAACGTAAGTAAGTTTTCATTTAATGACAAAATAGTTAAACCATTTAATGTCAGCCTATAAAAATCTTCATTTTCAAAAGATTATTTTCTCTTTTCTAACCTTTGCATTAATATTTAAAATCTTTGACTATCATGGTGACTTTCCCTTCAAATGTCCCTTATGCGTTGATTAAGAAAACCACTTGTCTGTTGAACTGCACTTCTCTCAAAAGTTTGGTAACTGCAGGCAAGCCAATAGAGTTGCTGGAAACTATTAATTGGTCACTTCAAATACAGAGATGCACTCAACGTACATGATCCTCTATGTCTAATCCTAGTTTTTGACTCACCCTTTAGACCAGGCAAAGACTATACGTCCAAGCATTCCAGCACCATCTGGACAGAGATAAAAAAAAATAAAAAATCACGGAACAAATTGGAAAGTTTTCTTCTTTTTTTCCACATTTGTTAATCCTATCACTTGAACTAAGGAAAACAATCTGTCTTGTAAACACTGTATCTGACATCAAATCTAACAAGCATGTCTACGTCTCTCATGGAATTTTGCTAGGTCTTTTCTTGTTGTCAACTGAAAGTTGTGTATGAATGCTAGAAGAATTTCTTAATAATTTGTGATCACAATTTTTTTCACTGCTGACTGACAATTGCTCATGTACTCCAGTAGTTTCTTTGTAATTTCTATTCATTTCAAAAAATTTATGTATGAATTTTTCAAAATTCCCCAACAACTGTGGTCTGCCAGTGCATTTTCTTGATGACCTTTGGCAGTTTATTTGAATAGATACCACATCTCAAACTGAAAATCCAACCAAAGAAAACCCACCTACATAACATTCTTTGACAAAACTAATGGAAGAAAAAGCAGAAAACAAACAGCATATTTCATTTAAGGGGGGGGGGGGGCATCCTGAAATGTGGATTTTGCCC
>JBCAUA010355630.1:0-18697 GCA_038406235.1 Peronia verruculata | reverse complement strand
ATTTTGAAAATCTATGTGGTTTTCTAGCTATCCTCGTCTAAAAAAAAAAAAAAATCCAAATTTTTCCAGTTACGCGGTTAGAACATGACACCAACGACATGTTTTTCAATGGTGAACAAGGTTTCAGGGCAAATTTTTTTTTTCTTCACAGAACCCTTCTTTATCAATGTAAAAATGTATTTCAGAGTTGAATTTCCTGAAAAAAAAATTGAATAAACTACTAAAAGCCCCAAAATTGTAATTTAGTGGCATGGGCTAACAAAGATATATAAGGATTTACCAAAGTGATTGGCCATTTTCTCACTAAATTGAGCTACAACAACAGATCTCCCCTATTATCTTTAAGTGCCAATAGCTCAACTTCTACTTCAGGTAGAACAAAAAAAGTTTCAGACAGAAAGAGAAATGAACAAGCTTAACACTGGTACCAATAACTCCATATGTTCAAAATTTGACGAGCACCTGATTTCATTATGTCACATTTCATATGGAGAATTGATTGATAAGTTAAGAACTTGAATAAACTTATAGAGTTGGCCAAATTTTCAAGCCTTGCTTTATATGGAGATTTTGAATGTGTCCATAGAATTACAATATTTTCAGAAAGGCGGTACGGTATCACTTTGAAGTCCGTAACCAATCAGCTACTTAACTTATACAACACAACTGAATCAGATACTTATACGACACAACTGATCTTTAACAATCCAATTCGATACACTGGTATTTGCTACATGGTTCAGCTGTGGCCGCAAACAGACTTAGGGCTGAGAATTCATACATTGTTTTATGCAAAAAAACAATTTTAGAGCAAAGGCTTTTAATACAAACCAATTTTCAATGATTTGGAGTAAGTTTATGTAAATTTAATTTTCTCCTGGGACAAAATTATACTTTTTTTTTTTCTAAAATCACTTAAAATAGGGGCTCAATATTATTATGATTGATACGCAAATGTCACATTAAATATGTAGCACTGAAAGCTATGACACCATCTTCACCATCACCAAAATCAATATTTGCAAAATTTCATTCCTTATCCTCACCTTCACAAACTGGATGATGACGAACTATGATTTCAACACAAAGAAACCACAGAAGAATAAATGAAACAAACTCTCGAGTTTGTGATTGTAATAAATACTGGTTGCTGTAATTTGAATGACATCACTGCATTATGCCAAGGGAGATACAGGTGAGATATAATATGTATAAATATATATGTATACCAAACAAAAAAGAAAACAAGAATAAATTTGTGGGTGAAGAAAAATTTTGTACATATTTTTTGCAAATAATATAATAATAATACATGCATACTCACAGAATTGTTAGCAAAGAAAGAATATTTTTTTTTTCTCCAGACAAGGCTCTGAGTTAACATAGAATGATCTCAATAAAATAACATACTGACTCGAGATGTTAATTTGTTACATAGAGTTACATAAAGTATCATGAAGAACAAAAAGAAATTTGTAAGTATTCTGACATGAACAGGAACAAACGAGGAAAAAAAGCTCACATTTAAAATGAACAATTAATTATCTGCGGAAAATAACCAAAAAACACAGGACTAATGTAACTCCTGCACTTAAACCATGCACACACCTGAATGCATCGACCATTCGCAAAGTGTGTATAGTAAAACTGGAGGTGCTTATAACACAATTCTTTTGGTATAGGATCATTTTATTTTTATTGTCAACCAGTTAAAGCTTGAATAGCCAACTTTTAAGCCCATTCACAACTCAGAAGGGTACATGTTTGTTGTGACTGATAAATAATGGGAGTAAAATTGTAGATACATGGCTTTTAAAGCAGTTTTAGTATTACATCATTACCCACTTCACGAAGTGACATACCATTAAGAGGAGATCGATGAGACACGTTACAGTGAAATCAGGCACTAGCCAAACTGAGCCGACCGGAGAAATCACATTTTTCAACAGTGAATGAATTTTTAATGCAATTTTTTTTTGTTCTTCAAACCCTTTTATATTAATCTAAAAATGCATTTCAGAGCTCAATTTATAATTTACTCAAATAGACTGAGTGAAAGCCCCAAAATTGTAATTTAGTGGCATGTTCTAACAAGGACTAATAAGGATTTACAAAAGTGATCGGCCATTTTCTCAATAAATTCAGCTGCAGCAACAGTTCATGACATCATCTTCAACTGCCAATATCTCAACTTCTACTTAAGATAAAACAATTATTTTTTTCACACACTTAAAGGGAAATGAAGAATCTTCATAATGATACCAATAACTCAGCATGCTGAAAATTTGACGAGAGCCTGATTTCATCGTGCCGCATCTCAAATTTGGTCTTGAGAAATAGATCCTGTCCTAATGTTCATACAAACTGGCTGAATGTTATGCTATGCATTAGTGAGAATGTAATAGAGTGGCCAAACATCACTTCATGTGAATATAATTCTCAACTGGGCATACAGAAAAACATCTCCCATGAAAAATTTTACATGTGTGTCTTCATGAGATGGGCAACGGTATGTGTCAAATTTCTCTCATTTTCATTTCTCATTATCTGAGGCTTAGAGAGGACCAGAACACCCTCTACCGTCTTCTCTCTTTGTCTCTCACCCCCACCAGCCCTTTCTTTCTTTCTTTCAGCCAGGGCATATATATATTACTATAATATATTGTCTTTTTTCTGACAACTGATCATTTAAACAACGCAAAACATTATCATTCAATAGGAGAGGTTGGAAAGTAATTATCAAAAGGTAAGACTTTGTTTCAGTTGGATAATGCCTAAAGACATGACCCTATACAATCTGAAAACATATGAGTAGTAGAAAATAGAAACATTTCCAGTAAAATTCAAACATTTCTCTTCGTCTTTTTAATGCCAATATACTCTACATTGAAAATGAATCTCCATTGGAGGTATTAAATGTACATATACAAGAGACAGATCGGACTGTGGGAATGGTATGGGCTGACATACCTTGACAGAAACACCTTTTCCTTGAAAACTTCTAATTAGGTATTTTAATCGTCATGACATGACCTAGTGAACATCGCTCACATGTGGCTTTGGTTACTTGCTCTGCGCATGGCAGACAAATCTGGATGAATGATGAGCTCTCAGACATGTCACATCATACAAACAAAGCCACATGTGAGCGATGTTTCCTAGGTCATGTCATGATGATTAAAATACCTAACTGGAGAAGTTAGACACTTTGTTTTGCTATCTCTCTTTCAGCACTCAGTAAACAGACTACAGTTTTCTGATAATAAAGTGATACAACAGACTGTTTTTTCGACTATGCAGAAAAAAGAATGGAAAAATTGTGATCTATTTTTGAATAGATGAGGAAATAATTAAGCTGTTCTGACAAATGCACTTTGTTAAATAAAAATTTGCGTTACTGTCAGAGCCAGGGCACGTGTAAATAATACACAGTGTATATTATACTATTATAGATAATAAATTTCAGTGCCTTGCCTTGTTATCTGCAGTTTCTCTTGACTTTAGTAAAACATACCGGTACATGTATTATGAATACAGAATAGCAGTATGGGTTGAGTTGAACATTTACTGCCTTCTCTAGTGTGGAGTTGCTAATACAAACAAGGTGAAATTTGCCCTGTGGCTGCCACTGTGCATGAGTGAAACAAAGACAGCTGAGTATGAAAAAGAACTACAGCTGTTTCTGAAACAACTTTTATTCAACAGGGAAAAAAAAAACAAGTGTGCATGAGTGTTCAGTTACCACACACACTGCTGTAAACATTCCAGATCAGGGAAAAAAAAAAAAACAAGTGTGCATGAGTGTTCAGTTACCACACACACTGCTGTAAACGTTCCAGATCCTGATCTGAGGCACAATGTTTTCATTTTATCATTCATATTGATCATAACCAAGTATTCTAACCATGTCAGGCTGAGTCTGTTCTGTCTGATCCAGTGAAATAATTCATTTTTGTATTGACCAATGTTATTAACTCTAGTGCCAGCCCCTCTTCATCATTTATTCAATTAGGGAAGCCAACTTAATGAGAAACAAAAAGCTCACACAAACTACAAATTCTAGCAAACTGAGTAAAAATGTGAACTTGTACATAATGAGGCAAAAGGGAATGATGCAGATACCTCAGATACATAGGTGGTTAATTTGAAGGAGGCTGTGCACAAAATACACCCACGTTTATCTGAGTGAAGCAGGCTATGGTGAAGAAGTAAGTTCAAGCTCATAAAAATGAAAACTACCTCTAGATATGGTAGACTTTGAGAGGTTGTCAGTATTACATATTGTTGTCCTACTGCAATAGATGCCTTCATCATTGAGAGATGAAGGAGTATGGATGGTACCGGTATATTCTTTTGAGTAATATCTGCAAAATCAGCCATATCTGGGATGAAATCAGGTCAGAAAGACTAATTAATATATCATGATTTCTGTGGAGATAGCAAAAATAACCAATAGTATTCACCAACATCTGCAGTTCCAGATTTAGTCTTGCCTGTGTTATCTAAAGAAAGCATATGTCTTGCACCTGTTGCAAATGAGTCGGAAGTCACTCAGGAGGTTGAGTTGTGGTCATTTTTTAACTACTTTCTGACTCAGATACAAAATTCTTCTTTTCAGGTAAAAAACAAAAGGTTGAAATTTCATTTTGTGGAAAACAAATAAAACATTTTGGTATCTTGGTTAAAAAACAGATAAAAAAAAAACCAGCCGTAACTTGAAATCTCCCTGATCAACTTCCGATGCATTTGCCCTGGATATAATTTTCCTATTCATGTTTGTTCTCCAGCTTCCACTGGTCCAGTGTATTCTGTACTATCCCCATGATTTTCCTCAGAGACTTAGAGACACAGATATGAGAATCCATCAGCTTTTCAAGTGAACGGAAAATGCCCTGAGCTTTATATATGTGGTGCGGTAAGTGCTGGATGACAACTGTTTATAATAACACTAGCAAACTTAATACCTCTTCATAAAATAAAAGCTTTCACTAGAAAGAGTGTACATTTCATTTACTAGAAACATGTACATTTCATAAAAGTTATTTCACAAAGGCCTTAGACAGTATTAGTTGCTTTGAGAAATGTGTTCTGCGTACATAGACTTACAATATGTAATATTTAGGTGGCAGAAACTAAAGCACAAACCTCTTTAACACCATGATTACTGCACATTCCTTCTAAATTTCTTTTATAAGTCAACACAATGAATTCTTTTGGCTTCTGATGATCAAATACTCATTAAGCTTTCAAAAGTTTTTGTTTTTTGCTCTACTAACAGTTCAGTGACCAGTCTGAAATGTGATGGAATAATGTCTCCATATTATTCTGGTTGTAATCCCTGCGCATTAAGGGTTAAATTAACAAAACACAATAAGGACTGATAAATAGGGTTATTTATATGGTGATGACTACGACTAGTAATACTAGCATCATAAAACTTCAAAAAAAAAAAATAAAAAAATATGGACGCAGGTAACTGTGGGATATCCATAATGACTGGTAATGTTGCATGATGAAGTTAATCATAAAAGAAGGAAACAAGAATACATCAGTCTGTACAGTGAGGCAGAGTGCCATCACAAACAAAATGCTTAGTGATTCAGCAGGGTATCACTTGCTGTGTGAAAGTAATTCAGAACACATAAAATAACAGTTAAGCACAATTTCCATTCCCTCTGAGGTTTCAATCCACTGCTCTGAAACTGCTTTGTCCTGTGTGACTGTCTGGGAGATTCTAACAGAGACTCTTGCTCTTTGAGTGGCCAGAATTAGCCTATAACTATGTCTATTCTTCTTTTGCTCTGAAAGCTATGTTGACAGAATGTACAATATCTCTTCTCTCCTTTATTCTCCACCCCCCCCCTCCTTTTTTTTTTTAATAAATTGCTCTCCAAAACATATATATATATTTTTTTAACTCTCCAAATTTCATTTTAGCCACCATGAAGAGGAAGAGACGGCTCAAGAACAGAGCACAATCTCACCAAATTTTCAAGATTCGAAACACTATCCATCATTTTTTCAATGAAAGTCAAATATACTGTTGCTTCAAAAGTACCAAAGGGTACAATTTTTTCCAAATTTATGTTAATGTAATTGTATGGGCCAGTATGTTTAGGAATGCCTTATAAACATTGGATTAAGTGAGATAAAACCAAGGCTTTGTGTGTGCATATGTGAGTGTTGGAAGGCACATAGACGCTGACCAAGACTGATCAACAGAGCCATAAGTTTACACCGATGGGAGTAGTAGTAGACCAAATAAAGAAAAGGAACACTGATCAAGTACATAATACTGATCAAGTACATAATGTCTCAAAGGTAACAAAGACTTGAGCCATTCTCACCTACCTCAACTAAACTTTTATGTTCGTCTTTCTTGGGGTATGTCATGATAAAACATGGAGGGCAACTTTAATTTGGCTAATAGTTATTTTCATTATAGAAATAGAAAATCAGGAAGCCCAGTCAAAAGAGGGAAGTAACTTCTGAGAAAACGGCTAGTGAATATCGCATCACAAGTGCTCAACTGAGAAATTATTATAAACCATCTCTAATGCCAGATTCTAAATCTAATATAGGTAATTTAAGGCAGGTAAACAGCTAAACTACAGATATTGTTCTAAAACTCCAGATTGTCAAGTTGTCCAAAATGAGATTATAACTTTTAAAGGGATTTTCTCCATTCATTTACCTATGTTCAACTTTCACTGATGCTTGTCAGATTGGCTCACATAAAGAATATAAAAGAAAAGCAACACATTCTTTTCTTCCACATGCAAACTTCACAGAGAAAACATAAACATCCTATTTTCCTCCATCAGATATAAGCAAAACCAAAGTAAGAGTATTACTGATAGTTCACAAGGAAAGATAATGAACTACATGTGCGAAATATTTGGTTTCAAATTGTGACAAGATAAATTGGTTATATGGAATAAAACCATTTGAGTCACACCTGCCTTAATGCCTGGAAAAAGGTAAAAATTAAGATATGAGAGACAGTTTTATATATTCTGTGTTTAAAGGCATATACGATTCATCAGTGGACATAAATGTACAGCACTAACATTAAAGGTATATGTAATGATGCCCACAAAAACAGATTACATCTCAGACTGTGTACAGTAAATGTTCAAGTGCAGATGCTTTGGTTGACATTGGTAACATTAGAATATTAGCACAGATTACAGGCAAATAAATCTGTCTTGATACTTTGCATTCCACCTCAAAAAACAAAAGCCAATAATTGTTGCATGTAAAGAAACCCGTTCACTGTGCAGAAAAGCAAGCTCAGTAGTATAAAATTCACGTAAATTCAAGGGACTTTCAAAGATTCTTTTGTACAAGCAATATTACTCAACAAAATTAACTCTGTAGGTGCCAAGGGCTCTCTCACTATAGTTTTTGCATTTGAATTGTATTCCTCGCAACAAACAATCTGGAAGGAAATTCCTTGTCCTATCCTGCCTTCAGGCCTGAAATATCATCTCTAAAATATGTATATGATATAAATGCTTGTGCTCCAGCAGTTTCTATTGGCACTTTCAGGGTAAAAATTCTTTACATTAGCATGATCACAAAGTGTTGTGTATGACAACAGTGTATATGGAAGGAAGCCCTAATTTCCGACAAGTAGGAGATGTCATTCAGAAGAGTCATTTCTTATCCAGTTTCAGAGCAGCTGCAGTTAACTCTACAGCAAATTTAGCAGAACTGTCAAGCTACGAAAGATGAAAAATTGAAACGGTCAGCACTGTGAATATTTTTCAGGATAAATTCTTATTTGCCCATTCTGTTAATAAGATAGCAGGCAATTCACATGACACCAGCTGGTGTGGTAAACTCAAGCCTATTACCCCAACAAAAAAAAGTGAGCCAGCTCAATGATTTACTTTGTCAATATTTTTTTATATTATATTCACAAGCATTTAAAGCATGGCATAATTTTATCATTATACATTTCTCTCAGGCATAGATAAAATACTCGATGAGCGACCCATAGGTGTGAACACAGACTGAAAAAATACCCCATCTTTTCTTCATGCAAATCTTACACATTGTTATCATATTTTCAAAATAATCAACACATTATAATGGTTGAGACAAATGCGCCAAACATTACTGAAACTAAACAGATAAATTCAATGTCTCGCAGCCAGTTGAAATGAGACCTAAGTCACTGGGCTAGAACTGAGAAATCGGGCTTTGAATATGATGAGGCGGGTCAGCCATCGATTTTTTTTCTTTTATTGCAAAAATCAAAAGTGTATTCATTTCTGAACAAGACAGTATCGGTCTTACCCTCAATTTATAAATATTTCTTCATTAAAATTGGGTTTTGTGAGGTAGGTTATATATTTCTGCATTCAACCGTTCATGTAAACTCCCATTTTCTCGGAATTTCGGTCATTTCTGGCGGTCCCTCCTTGTCTCTTTAAAACTGCAATATCTCTAGCCATAACAAAGATAGCTCAAACTTTTTTTTCACCACCTGAAATGGTATGAAATAAGCTTACACATGATATAAAAAGAACCCATTTGGTGAAAAATCGACATCCGTCTCATTTTGACTGGCTGCGAGACAAATGTATACAACAGTCTCTGATTCCAAAGGCTGAATATCACATACACAGCATAATGTGATTATCATTATTTGTCCCCATATCGAGACACCGATTCACTATACAAACAAGTTTGAACACAATGGAAGAATATCACTTATCACACTCTTCTTATTCCATGAAGACTCTGGAAAATCAACATGTATTCAGGCAAATATGCCAAAAACATGTATAATTCATTCAGATCTCCAAAAATATCTTTCAGCCTCACATTTTAGAAAAGTTTCAAATTACAGAATATTTGAATCACTGCAGCAAAAATGGGCTTCACTTTTTTCTTATGCATGATAGTTAAAAATATGTGTTCAAAAAAAAAAAGGAAGGGGGAAACAATTTTATGTTAAAATATTTTAAAGATTAACTCCTCTATAACTCATAAGCCTAGCAATGGTTATTGAAATACAGAACTAGGAAAGACATTTTTTTAAGACAGGCTCTGGGGAAATAGTGTTAAAAATATTTCTATCATATCTTTAGCTCCTACGCAGGGTTCAGATTTAGCTTTAACAAAATATAAACAAAGCAAAAAACATACTTATTATACACTCTGGAAAAAAAAAAAAAGATTTGAAGCAAATGTATACCAAAGATTTAAATGTGTCTTCAAAATTTTCAGGTTTTAAGGCAAACAAGCAAAAGGCAGCTTGCTCTGTACAAATGGGGCAAAAATCTGCCAAAGACCAAGAATATTGACAACAATTCCAATATGAACCAGGCAGGGAAATGTGTAAATGGCACAGAGGCACAGCCCTTTAGAAAGTGGAATGAAAGGTGAACATCATAACAGGCTTTACCAACACAATCATATGCCATTAAAGATTGTAAATAACTCTACCCATGATCAACATAAGAACAACACACCATCAACAACCAGCAACAATAAGACTTTAACACATGTAAAAAAAAATTCCCCTCAATCTTTTAAATCAGTAAATATGAAAGAAAAAAAGTCTTTTTAAACAATGTTAACAAGAAAGGACTGAAATTTTGCAAGGTGTAAGTTTTATTCAATCTATGAACAGGTGCGTTAAGTTGATTCATAAATTCATCTTATGTTTCTTAAAGAAACTAGATATCTGAGTCAGCAAAACTGTTTCATGCTGCGAGTTAAATATGAACTTTATTGCTGGGAGGGAAGATGATATAATTTGTTTTATGTAGAACTTTATCGATTTTGGAAAGAACATCCATAGTGACTCTTGATGTTCAAATACACAAAATATTAAATCGCATGCATGCATCATCAGCATTTTATTAGCCCCTTCGATCCCTTTAGGACATACACTATATGACCCAAGAGTAAACAACTTTTCGTGCTGGGCCATACAATGTACATCCCAGCAGAAAGCGAAACCCCTGTTCCCATTCACCAGTGGGACATGCGTCACACTGCCTTTCTTTGAGCAGCTATAACTCTTCTGTTTACAAAGTCTACAAGTTCTCACTATATTTTTATGAAGTCTGGAAGTGCTGAAACGTAGTACTCAGGTTTTTATAAATCTAGAGCAACACTGCCAGGACTGTAGTGGGACTGCTAACACCAATTTAGATCTAGATCTAGGTTTCATAGTTCTAGGCCGAGTGCACTTCTTTATCATTGCAAATGAAAATTATCTGGCCTTGACTGACACAAAATGAAAGCTCATCTTAGTACCTTTCATAAAATATACAACTTTACATCGTTGGCTTCATTAGTTATGCTGCTATACCCAGTCAAAGAACAGAGCCACAAAACATGAAAACCCCTGCATAAACTGGCACCAGAGCCCGAATATTTGGTGTTGTCAAAATTAGCAAAACTCCTAAGTAGCGAAGGGGTTAATTGGAACATCGTTTCAGATTTTGAATTTTTGCAGATTCCTCATTCTGAGCAAACCAAGTCACTACCTCCGGCCTTTTACCTCCCCTTCATAACACAAGAAACATCACATGTTGGCTAGAGCAAACTTAAAGAAAAAATATAAGGTTTATTTTGATTTAAAATGAACAGGTTGCATTTAAGTCATAGACCAGCAAATTACAGTTTAATGTAAAAAGAAAAATATATATATATTATATGATGCCTTTAAATGAATAAAATCTGCTGCAAACACATTTCCAAAACTTGAATTTAAAAAAAAAGAAGACGTCCAATTTTTCTCAAATTTGTCATTCAATTTTTCATCTACAAGAAACTTTACTCTGGAGAATTCCTTGCCAAAAAAAAAAAAAAAAGATATGTTTACAATAACAATAATAGTGGCATTTAAAAGATAACAATAACTCTAAACAACTAAAAACACATGCAAATTTTTTTTTTTTTTGTGAATGTAAGACCCATGCAGTGTAAATGCGTTATCAACAACTGCACACTGGTTTCACCATTCACATGCACAAAAATTCTTATGACATAATCTATTGCATTTCAGTAGTACGAGTAATTGCACAATACAGCCATCCATGTGTGGAGCTATTTAAAAAAAAGAGAAAATAGCCAATCCAATGAAGAAAACTCCCTCATGATCCTGTTATTTTTTCTCACTATTATCCTGTCATATTTCAAGAAGTTCGGCGCCACAATAGATAACAATAACAAAAGACAGCATTTGTGTAGCATTTATTCCTAGCTGTGCATAACAAGCTCTGGGTCCTTTATAATCTATTACTATCCATACAGAGCCAACTGGAACAGATACTTAGAAAGCATAAATGGCACCTGTACTTATCACTGTACCGATAATATTCTCTGTCTATAGTAAGGTAACATTTTAATCTAGCTTGAGTCAGGGCAGGTGAGCAAAATTGTCTTTCAAAGGGACAAAATATTACACCATTATAGCATTAGGATTCAAACCCAGGAACTTCTGGGTCAAAGTCTGAGGACTTAACCACCAATCAGTATGAACTGTAACAGCCACACTTGAAGTAGGCCTACAGCATCCAGCCCCAATATCAAACAGAGAGTGTAAGTTGTGGAGAATTATATATGTACCAAACAAAGATGTTGATTAAAAATATCATCAACTCAAGCTCTTTCAATTTAAAGCTTATTTTCATCCTAGCGCTCTGTAGATTCCTTAGAAAACCAATGTCCCTCCCTTCAATCCCATGCTATATACATCTATTACATTTACAAAAAAAAAAAAGTCACATACAGTTGTATCACAAATTCAGTGGTGCATTTGAAGGTTGCTTCTTTTAGCAAGCAAATATGAAACATACAATGCAAAGACACGCACGGAACACAATAAAATGACAATTCTGGTGTTTCAAACTGGCTCAAACTCATCATTCAATTCCACTGTACAGTTATTACATCTCCCACCCACAATCACATTTCATGCCTGAACCGAGGTCCGACAACTCTGTGGATCTTGACAATTCTGGTGTTTCAAACTGGCTGAAACTCATCATTCAATTCCACTGTACAGTTATTACATCTCCCATCCACAATCACATTTCATGCATGAACCAAGGTCCCACAACTCTGTGGGTTATCGAGGGAACCATCAGGGATGTTCGTTTTGACAACTCCCTCCATTTCTATCTGTCTTTGAGGTGGCACTGGGTTATTGTCCACCCATTTCTTCATTTATCTTCCTCTGCTTCTAATGCTCATTTCTTGTTCCTGCATATATATTATATACAAGTATGGCTTGTGGTCAGGTAAAAAAAAAAATGAATCAACTTTCTATCAAACTGAGTATAACTATCACAAAAAAAAAAAAAGAAACCCTCATTCATACAATTTCATGTTGTGACAAAAAAGTTCCAAAGTAGCTTGATTGGTGCCAAAGTTATTCCAAATTGAAGAGACAGAGAACGATATCGCAGCACCAGTTCAAGGTGAGTGGAAAATCTATATAACTGTTTGATTAGCAATTGAATCTATATGTTCATCTCACGCCCAATATATTTATAATTAGCCCACAAGTGTATATTTTCTCATTCAGAAATGAATATGAGACGCAGCACAATGAAATCGGGTGCTTGTCAAACTGAGGTGACCAGAGGAGTCACGTGTTTTTCCGGTGAATGAATTTGTCATGCGATTATTTTTTTCTTCACAGAATCCTTCAATAGCGATCTAAAAATACATTTCAGGGTCAAATTTGCTGAAATAGGTTGAGTGAGAGCCCAAAACTGTAATTTAGTGATATGGCCTAACAAGAACTAATAAGCATTTACAAAAAATGATCCGTTATTTTCTCAGTATATTCAGCTGCAGCAACAGGTAACCCCCATCATCTTAAATTGCCAAAATCTAAACTTCTACTTAAGGTAGAACAAAAATTTTTGCACACAGAGAAGGGGAAACAAATAATCTTCACAGCAATACCAATAACACCATATGTTAAAATCTGACAAGTGCTTGATTTCATCATGTCGCGTCTCATATTCTTTCTCTGTTCCAGTCCATTAACTTACAACTCATTATGACTGGATGCAAGATATATGTCTTTTTTAATCCTCTAGGCCCCAAGCAATACCTAGATATGCATGATGTTTTTTAAGTCCAGAGCTCTGAATGTAAATTGCTTAATGAGAGAATAAGACATTTCTACAGTAAGCAAATCTTCAGCCATTATTTTTCAAGTACAGACAAATGTAATACCTATCTCATTCTCAGTCATTCTTCAAAGAAAGTGTTTCATATTTGAAACTCAGAGCTTAAAAGGCTTTGAAACAAATTACCACTCAAAAAAGAAACACATAAAGAACACAAACATTGGATCTGCAGTAACATTTAACTGCGTAATGTTTTCCTTGAGCCAGATTAATGATTATATCCAGAATATCAGTTGCAAAAGAATCATTGTGTAGCCTACTATGAGACTCATGGGTTGGGTGTTAACTGTAGGGGATAGGTGCCATATAATTTGCTGGAGCATATCCACGGTTACCCTCAGAGTCAACCAGCCACCATTCAGTATTGCCATCCATGTCATGGTACTCCAGCACTGTAACTGGGTGCCCTGCTATCAAAGATGCTTCATTGGGATGTCGAGACTTGAAGTCGTACAGTGCATAGTAATACTGTATATGGAGGAAATGAAAAGGACATTAGTGTTGATCTTCTTACAATGTATTTTTTTTTTTTTCTTCTAAGATGAAGATGACACAGAAAGATAGAAAAAGTTTCAGCATAAGAGACTAAGCTGATATTGTGATATTGTTTATGTATAAAGAAAAATGAAAAACATTAGCTCCAGTACAAACTAGACTTAACAATGACACAACAGAGTGGAAACCAGATCCTTCACAATTCTCAATCACAAAATACACAGGAAAATTTGTTTTTCATTTAATTTTCCATACTGTGCAAATTTACAGGTTGACAATCACGTCATGTCTGTCATTTTTTCTCTCCTAATTTTTGTTTTTTTAATTTAAAATTTAATAGATAATAATATAATAATTTCAATTCTCTTTCTAAAATCTCTTTCATTCATTTTTTCTTCAGCTTCTTCATAAACGTAAAGGAAATTTCTCACCGTCTACTGACCTGATACTCAGTCTGTTGTCGTTGCTGTTCCTGAGACAAACTGGACTCCACCGATGATCCTCCTGCATGATATTCCGCCCGGCCATCATTTCCACTCAGCACCACATTCTCTCCACTGTCGTATGACAGAATTGATATGACTTCTTCCTCAGGAGCCAGGTTGGTAGAGCTTCCAAATGGAGAACTTTCCCACTGTTGTAAGATATTGCTGGGTGCAAATCCCTTGTTGGCTGTGAACATATCAAGGAGGGCTCTCAACATTTCTAATCAGTTATATGCTTATACCCGTCTACACCTGAAACTTTGATGAAAATAACCATGTCATCTTCTTTCCTCATGCTGCTCACATGTCTTCCCTTTCTCCCCCACCCACCTCCTCCCCCTCTCCTTTACCCACTGTTACCTCTCAAGAATTTATTTAATGAAATATTTTTCTCATAGCATTATAGAAAATAGTAATTATTATCACTGCAATATTCAGGGAAAAAAATTTCAATGGAGAGTGTATCCTATAAGTAACAAAAGTCCTCATGGTCCTTTGAATAAGAAATCACCAGAAGCTTATAACACCTTTAATGCAAGCCCCAAATGCTCAACTCCAAAGCTACTTACAGATAGGTTTGGCTAGAAGTGGTTAATTTGAGGCCAAAAGTGTGATGTAAGCTCCATCTTGCACTTTCTCTGCTCTCACTATCCCTTAAGTCTGTTTCGCTCTCTATTCCCCACCTCTCCCTCTCTTCACTTCCTTCCACCCTCTTCCCCCAACTTCCCAATCTATTTAACTTCAGTTGCAGCTGTGTACATTGTATGTTTCCCTGATGGGTAGGCACTACCTCTGTGTACCACAGAAACCACTGGTCAATCTGACACAGAACAGCATCATACGTGCTTATGTCTCTCTACTTTATGTTAAGTGTTAAGGAAATCGTTTATTTCAAATAAGGATCTTTAGGATTTTGTTGTCCAACAAAAGTAAATTCCAAGACATGGTGCTTGCTTTGGGATACATTGAGGGAAATATTTAATCACATTTTGCAGTATGAGATAGGTGTCTCCAAGGTGATACACCAATGAAGAAAAGCACAATTGTCTCACAGCCAGTCAAAATGAGACATATCTATATTTTTCACCATATGGGGTGTTTGGTAGCATGTGAAAGCTTATATTTCATATCCTTTCAGATGGTGAAAAAAGTTCTGAGCTAGCTCTATCCTAGCCAGAGATACAGAGATATGGCAGTTTAAAGAGAACAAAGGGGACCCCCCTGGCAATGACCAAAATTCTGAGAAAATCAAGGTTAAATGAATGGTTGAGCGCATAAATCTTCATGCCTATCTCACAAAAAAAAACATTTAAATGAAGAAATATTTATAAATTGAGGGTAAGACCAATATTGAAATGAATGTACTTTCAATTTCTGCAATAAAAAAAAAAAGAAAAAAAAATTATCTGACCCCCCCCCCCCCCCCCTGCCTGATTTCTTGATAGCCCAGTGACTTATATTTCATTTTGACTGGCTGCAAAACAATTATCTATCAATATTACCTCCATCATCCACAAACCAGCGCTCTTTGTTGCCCATTGGGTCCAGTTCCTTGACCACACCCACTATCGTCCCTTCAGTCAGTGAGATGTCCATCAGGTCAATGCCGTTGTAGGTGGCAGTCACCATGTACAGCTTCTGTGGTGGGTAGTTCTGGCGTAGCTGGGCTTGCTGCTCCTCAGTCTGAGTACCAGGACTGGTCTGCAATAGGGACAAATAAAAACCATGAAAACAATGGTCAATCCTTATTTTGAGTCATTTAACAATGAAGTGTCACAAGGGCTGCTCTTCCTATGTATCAGGTTTTATTAAAAAAAAAACAACAACAACAAACAAACAAACCAAAGAACAGCTGATGACTTCACTGCTTGAGGTTTGATGTACATTTGTTTTGTATACCAGGAATAATAGAAAAACAAAAAAAACTGGTGTGAAGAGAAGCCTATTTCTGTGAATTATTTTCATTTGTCACATGAAGGCAGTTACAGGTAAGAATCTGCTTTGTGTCTTTTTTTACCCTTTCTGTAACAATTTGGCATACGTATAACCATACACACAATTTTGTAATGCAAAGGTGAAAAAAGCTGCCCTTAAAAAAACCAGATGTAATATAAATTTTGATATGCTCAACCTGATAACTGATTTGCAATTACTTTTGCTGTTCTTTATGAAAGGACTGCTTTTCCTGCTGATGAAGCACTGCCTCCACTGCGCTTAAAATACTTGCAATAAAGGTTTTCAGTGGCTTCAAAATCACATCAAGAAATAACTTCATCGTGATATTTACATTTTGATTCAAGAAATCATTAAAATGAAAAGTTATCACAACAAACCAATTGCAGAATGATAAATTGTGAAGAGAAAAAAACTTAAAAGCCTACATTGGGTAAGGTCTGAGCTGAACTGCCATCCGCTATCGCAGCTGCAGCAGCAGAACGACCTCTCTGCTTGGCTCTGTCAGCCTTGATTGTGTCAACACGAGGGTTGAATCCTCTAGGGATGAAGCTCAGCACAGACATGTGATCATAGGCGGTGGTGTGACGGATATTGAATGTCTCCATCATATTGGTTTTACTGGCCATGGAAGGTAACTGTAAATACCAAAATGTAATTGCATGAATAATAATATACTAAGTATATTCATAGATTTCATAATTTAAAATGTCTCGTGCCCAGGGCAAATGAGTCAGAAGTCGCGCTGGGAGATTTGAAGTTACTGCTTTTTTAACTATTTTCCAACTGAGATACCAAAATTTTTTGTTAGCTTTCCACAAAATGAAAATTCAACTATTTCTAACCTGAAAAAAAGAAATTCGGTATCTGAGTCGGAAAACATTTAAAAAAGGCCATAACTCGCGATCGCCCAGAGCGACTTCCGACTCATTTGCCCTGGACACAAGATGTGTAGGGTGAACACCTTAAACACAATGTAAACATCTATACATGTATTCAAATACATTAGAAACATAGAACTTCACTTATTATCTATTTGTGCAAACAAATCTGAAATCTAAAATCCTTCCTGCACCGTCATACGTTGCATACAGCCTTCACAATCTTCTTCCATTCTAATCTTCTCCCAGTTTTTTCATGTTCTTTAATCCTGTTCCTTTGGCGTACATCATAATAGTTCTTTTAAGTGTCTCTCTTGAGTCTACCTCTTTTTTTTTTTTCTGCCTTTGATTTCCTAGGTCAGCACTTGCTTTGATATTCTGCTATCTTCCCTTCTAAACGTGAGACCGATGAAGAGCCATCTTTTTTTTCCTGAATTATTTTTGCCATGTGCAGCTGCTTTGAAATTTCCCTCATTTCTTCTGTTTTTTTTTTTAAGCTCATTCATTTAATGCCCCTAATTTTCAGTAGACGTTTGTTTTCAAAACCATTTAGCCTATTTTCTATTCCCCCTTGTCATTTACCCAACTTTTACAGACATATGTAGGCATTGAAAAATATATGAATTGAATATTCTGAGCTTTTTTATTGAGATCAATCTGGAGTTCCAGATCTTGCTTAGGTCTCTGAATGCTGTAGCAGCCTTTCCTATTCTGATGCTGATTTCTTTTCCAGCACATCCTTGATCTGCACAGCTTCCCAAATATGTAAACTGCTTAACCTCTTCAATTTTCTTTCCTTCCAGTAAAATTGGGTTATCATTCGTTGTTGACTTTTTCAGTGTTTTTTTTTTTTCCAAAAGCTGATTTGTAACCCCACTTTCTCAGCTGCTGCAGTCAGCTTGGCATTAGGATGTTTTGTTTTGCGTTTTTTCTGTGGTATTGCTAAACAGAGCTATGTCAACCACAAAGTCCAGGTATTCTATTTGTTTTCCATCAACCCATGGTATTCCTGTGTTTTCTGTTGAGTGTTTTCATAATAAAGTCAAATGCTATGTCGAAAAGGAATGGTGGCAAAATGCATCCCTGTTTTTATTTCAAATCATCTACATAACCCGCCCCCTGTGTGAACTGCACACAGACTGTCTCTATATAATTCTTTTATGATGTTGATGATCTTTGTGGGGAGGCCATAACATCTGTGCACTGAAGAATACAACATTATATGTACATATAGTTCTGACAAATCTATTCCGAAACAGCAAAAATAGGTAGATAAGATTACAACTATCACTGCATCATACGTATGCTGTATGAAAGGGATACCTTCATGAACACATTAGATCAATGTGGACTGTGGGTCAACAACACCTGCAACTGGAAACCATAAATGATAATTTTCAGAAGTGATACCATTTTCCACTATTCTTCTTATCAGCTGATATCACTGTTGATAAGATAATAAACTTTACAACAAAATAATCATGATGCAACTCTTATAACATTCCTGCCATACGCCTTTTTAAAAAAAAAAAAAACAGTATCAAACAAAAAAAGCAAGTGAAGTTAAGTAAAGTTATAATAAGAGTAAAACAATTAAGACGAAAATTAAAAACTCTGTCTATCTAACATACCCAGTATATGACCTATTGCCAGATAAGGACTATTGAAATCTATCATGAAAATTTTCACCGGGTGGTGTCACATTCAACAG
>JBCAUA010355520.1:0-18697 GCA_038406235.1 Peronia verruculata | reverse complement strand
AGTAAGCTGAAGAAGGAACCGCTGCTCTGAAAAACATGTTTGATCATTGCGGAAATAAGGCACCAACTGAAAGCCTGTAGAAAGGGAGCGCATATCTCATTTGATGATATAATGTAAGACAGTATTTAAGATAAAATTATCCGCTAATATCGCATGAAAGTTCAGGATTGGGTCCCTACTGAGTCAAAGCCAGTGGACGTTATTTCCGTGTCAGTGACCACAAGAAAATTACACAGATTTATAACACCTATAAGAACCATGGTGGATTGTCTGTGTGATATTTCAGATCCTTTTTTTTAATCGACTAGCTTTGTGGCAGGCAGTCCATTATCAGGTATAGTCTCTTAATGATCATTTTTGTTAAATAATTTGACCTTTCAAAGTCCAATCGGCTAACTGAGACAATCGGTTTGGGTTTTAAACAACAGTTAGGTTATGCCTGCCTAATGTGCACATATATACTAATGAAGTATGCAAATGAGTCAGCTTCTGTGCTTAACTCATTCAGTTTATAATATTTATCATTATTCTTATCATGTAGATTTTTATTCATTCGCTTTGGACTCCCAGTCGATGAAGAAATAAATGTCAGTTTAAAAAATTAATATACTAATTAGCTAATTAATTATGCACATTTTAATGACATATCCTAAAAAAAATCTTGAACTTTTTAAACGTATTTTAGGTGTACAGCTGATATTGTATCACTGGGCCAGATTTAATGATTCTGTGATAGAAAACAATGAAATAAATGCAGTTTCAATATTGTCCTGTATTTTGGTGCCGTAGTGCCTCTATATAAGCTACAGTGGAACCCCTCGATAACGAGCCCCTCAAGAGCGATCTCCCCTCTGTTGCGACTTTTTTCTCAGTGACGGATATATTTCTCTATGTAAAGTACACCGGAATAGCGACTTCCCCTCAAATGCGACTTACGACCTCTGGTTTGCACTGTTTTTAAATAAAATCCCCCGTATTATGATCTTTGCTAGGCAGTCTATCATGCACGAGTATCAGCCCCACGAAACCGAAAGCCCAAGTCCAAGCGGAAGGTCTCCCTCCATTCGTATACTAATTTTTGTTGTCATTTTTTCGTTGTTTGTCTTTTTTACAATTGACGGAAACAACTTGAAGTAGGACCTACAGTAATTAAAAAGATGATATTATTTTTTGTTAGAGGAGTTTTGCTCCATTGTGTCATATTAGGGAGTTTGCTCAATGGACATAACATATCAGAACCTATAACCCAGAATTATGACCCCCCTCTTATGCGACCTGATTTTTCCTGCATTTTTCCAAGTCGTTATTTAGGGGTTCCACTGTACAGCAATTATCATGCCTCAAAACTCCACATATGGAACTGTAGTGTTCCTGCTACATGACATCTGGCTTACTTCAACAATGCGACTCCTGTGCACAGTGATGAGGGTTGACTGGGGTGAGGCACATGCAGATTCTGTCAGACCAAGAGCTTCCTTTTCCCTGAGAACATTCTTCCTGAAGACAATCACTCTCTGGGAAACATATCAAAGTTTTCATAACAAGTTCCTCCTTGTCCTTTCATGGCTCATTATGTTCTTTCTGACTGAACTCACTGGAACTCAGTTTAACTTTCTGTAATTTCTCTTACTCAAAATCATTTGTTATAGCTTTATGTTCTCTCTCTCTTTTTCCTCCACATCACCAGTGATTCAAAGCACTTTTCATATAAGAAACACATTCCTGTTCTCTATGTGCCTGTTATCAGCAACTCAGTTGAATATATTAGTTGTGAAAGTTTGTGAGTTAGGGCTAACATTTTCCTTCAGCGTTTCTTAAAAAAGAGTTTTATATAGGATTGTTTTGGAAACCATACTATAAACACATACAATGGATACTATTTCTTTCATGTAAAAAATGTTTAGATCAGAGTACTGAAATGGATATGTGGGCTAAGTCTAAGTCTGAGGAATGATCTGAAAATCACATCTCAGGATTACATTCAGATGGTAGGAAATTTAAGATATACTGTCAAACTGACTGTTCTAGGTGTTACACTGTACTTTACATACCTCATTGAATGGAATGATATGTGGCACTTTTTGCATAAGAAACATGGCTGTTTTCTTGTCCTTTTCCAACTCCGACATGAAGTAGCTTGGCTTTACATCCCTGTAAAAATAAGCATTTATGAAACACAATGATCAACTCTAAAAATTACTTGATTCACAATGCTTTTCTGAGTAACATGTACATCTCATACCATTAAAAGTCACAAATAATATGTAAAATATATATAACTACATGGCTTATGTCAGGCACCTGCATATCAGCAAATGAAAAATGAAACAGAATAAGAAATTAACGTTTTTTTCATTAACCATCTAAAAGCCAAACTATAATGTATGAGATGAAACAAGCAATAAACTAAACATTAATAGCTCTAAAATAACAATAATACCTCTAAAACAGAAATTAGAGCTGATATTGTTCATTTTTTGTTCTCAATAGTCAAACTGTATCAGTATGTTAGAGACACAATTCAGAATTGGCCCCGAAAGATCTGAATTTCATACCACCCCATCTAACCCATGATATATGGCCAAAGCATAATGTGAGCACCTCCATCACTTTCAACAGACTAGCAGGAAAAACTTTCCTTACCTGATCAGCCAATGATTAGTTGGGGTGAAATTCCGCCTGCTGTCTCTCTCATGTAAGATCATCAACAAATTCAGAGATGAAGTAAACACATCACAGTTGGGTGCTTGTTCTATACCTGAAATAGAAAAATCAGAGGTACAGGGTAAAAATCGAGTCATGTAAGATATTAAAAAGTCAAGATTTCAGTAATAGCACCCACATCTATATTATAAAATTGCAAGAAAATCTGCAACAGGCTTATGGACTCCAAGACTGTTCAATGGACCCATCTGGCTGAAATTCGGTATACAGCACTGTTGCATATGGATCTCTGTTTCTATGTTTATAAATATTATAAAAGCTTTTTATCTTTGATGTTATTCAACAAATGCGGTAATAACTGAACAATAAACTCGCGAGGCTGCTTGATCCAAATTGTACTTTCGATAGTATGACACGTTCAAAACACGTTTTCTTTGAGTAACATTCAGTTTAATCACCCAAAACATCAACATCGAGGTGTGTACACGTTGCCATACACTTAAAGTCACGGGGCTATATATTTTTTTTAAAAATCTCCCACAGAAACTATTTTCTTTCAGATGTGACTGACACAATACTTGTGTAATTTCATGATCTCTACATTAAGAATCATTCTTCATATTTCCTCTCGGTGAAACATTTGCACACTCACTGATGAGTCCATTCCATATAACTTTGAAGATAAACATGTTGAGGAATTCTCCCATCCTAATGTAATCAGACACTTTGAAGACTTTCTGTTGTTCCAGCATCTCTATATCATCCAGGGTCCTGTGGTAGATTGTCAGTATTCAAAAATGAGACGATTTGTAGACAGTAAGAGACAAAACAAATGAAAATGGAATACAATGAATCTGATATCATATAATTATTTCTGAGGCTCTATATTTTGTTTCTAAATATTTCTTGACAACACAAAATGACCAGGAAGTCAATACAGTTTAGTATAAGTAAGCATCCTAATATTTTTAACTTAAACCTGTACCCAGGAAGCTTCATCTGTCCTTACGAGAAAGTAAGAAAATTGCTTGTATTGTCATATTTTTTTGGCTTGTTGACAGAGTATCTATGCATTAATACGGCTAGCTAAGTACAGTGAACAGATGGTGCTAACAAAGCAAGTTTTATTTTGCAGTTAAAGTAGGAAATTTGACATTCTTATGTACCATTTCATTTACAAGCAGTAACTGGGATAAAAAAATAAGTTTACTTACGTAATCATGTGGGAAGCTGTCTCACAGAACAAGGAGAGAAGGCTAAAAACTGGATGGATGATGGAGCCAGGAGCCTGAGTAAGTAGCTCGATGAAAGTTTTCAGTCCACAGTTGGGACCCAGGTCACACAGGAAACGCCAGAGGATGGGCAGAAGAACATCATTATAGGACAAACCTGTTTGGGTAAAACAGCACATTTATTATTGATTTTGCATCTAGAAGCATTTTTCATTTGGATGTTTTAAATTGCTGTATAGTTAATTATAAAGACTGTTTGGCACCAATCAAAAGTAATTCAGATATATTGGTTCTATGACAAATGAATTTAGAGAATGCAGGTGACAACTAAATTTCATCATTCATTCAACAGTAACTGGTCCACTAATAAAAACTGTTATTTTGCAGTTGTAAATACCCCAGCCTGTTGAGCTTCTCACGCCTAATATTGATGGTGTGATTATCCTCAAACTAAGAGCAAATGTATGAGGCTTTTCTCTTGTGTTTTCTATGAGACCATTGTCCCACCCAATTTTTTCTCATGCTCCCACACTATAGAGAAATGGCACAATGGTAAAAAAGAACAAAACCACCAGTACTGAGAAAAGAAAATATTTCAATTTCAATTCAACGTCAGGTCATGAGACAACAGATAATCCCTGTGACCCTAACATTACTGTGGTTACAATACAACTAAAAACTTTATGATCCTGATGAAACTGAGTCTCTTTACCAGTTGATCACAGATCAGCTAATATTTATATAAACCTAACATGGTCCTTTTATTCTCTGGTTCAAACATTGGTAGAGTTTTGGAATAACTGGTTTAAAATTTCTGGTTCCTCACCTCCAAGGATGTCCATTCTCAGCTGTGTCAGAGTGTTGATGGCATGACGATACAAGGAACAGGGTAAACAGGTGCTGAAGGCAATACCACTGTCCAGCTTGATCTTCTGGGCAGAAGACAGTTTGTTGGATGAAGCTTTGCCCAGAGCCTTTTTCAGTATACCTTGTGAGTGACAAGAATAAATAACTGTTACAAAACAAAAGTAAAGCAAATTCCAGTTTTAACCTAAAAATGAATTATGGAAATTTGTAAGCAAAATATCCTGTCATCATTAGGCACAACTGGCAACTGGGTCATGGAAATAAAAAACTTCAATACCTAAGCTAATACTGAATTTTCAAATTTAAATCAAGCACATATATATAATTATTTTAAAATTGTCTCCCTCACCACACTGATTCAGGATATACTAGGGATTATAAACAAATTTCTAATAAGTGTGTAAGCACAGATCAAACATAGAGACATCAAATAAAAACAGAAATGAAAATGGGCAACAGATATGGTAATTTATTGTTTCACTGTCACTTGCCAAAATGAAGACTTGGTTATATTTTGTCTCTAAAAGTTCAAGTTTTAAGTTTCTAAGCTGTGGTTTGGGGGACTCAAGAATGTGGAATTTATCTCATCTCTTTGACAGTCTCCTTCAAATGACAGATGATGGCAAAATATAATCTATCAAAATAGATCTCAATTAATTCTAATGACTAGATTGAATCAACACTGGCAACATCATTTGCAGCAAAAAATAAGCACATGATGATGTTAATCTCTGATTCACAACACCCATGTAGATACAAACTTTTGTTTTTGGCTGGCAGGTGGTCTGTGTCAGGCACCGGACTGGTCTCCGTATACTCCAGCAGGACAGCAAACATCAGGCGGATCATCTTGTCACTCCACAGCAGTTGTAGCTGCCGCACCACGAATGGCATGGACTCATGCAGGCTGAGGATAAAAATTGGAGATAATATATCCCATATATAATGATTGGTTTTAATTTTCAGGTAGCTAATAGGCGCATTTTCCACAAAATTATTGACTCGTGCAAACTGAGAGTAAGATAACACATGAATAAATAATATAACATAAGGCACTGCCTCATACAGACTGTGGACTGTGGGGAATATAACACAAAATAAACTTCACTGCTTTGATATGCTTCACTTGCTGGTGGTATACTTGCCACGTACATCGGCCGAAAATTTGTTTGTAATAAAATCCAGGAGTACAGTGCTTCAATAAGAGAATCCTCTCTCCTTCATTTGTGTGGGTTCGAAAATGCTGCTCAAAAGGAATCTAAATTCTCTGATAAATGTGTATGACATGACAATTAATGTTCTTCCTTGCTAAGGATGCTGAGACCACATTTCCATAAAAGCAACAACATATGATGACTGAGGACAAGACGAAAGATGGAAACATATATAAGTTAATATAACAGCATAATCAGTGATTTTTCTATTTCATGCAACAGCCACAAAACTGCAAACCTCAATTTCTGACTGCTGGGTTCAAGTCAGAAATCAAACTGATTTAAATTTACAAGATCACTTTGGCACTGGAATAATTCACTGACATAAATCAGAAAAATCTTACAAGGTCTAATAGACCGTCAACTGATATGTAAAATGATTATGAAAGATAAGATACTATTATTATTTTCCTCTGTCCAGCACAGTCACTCACCTGACATCTGTTCTCTGTGAGAACCAGCCCAGGACTGGATGCCAGTGAGTCAGGTTGGACTTTTTGCTCTGGACGTACTTGTGGCAGTTCTCCAACAGTCGAATCATGACAGACTGTGCAGCAAAGTACACAGATGAACAATAACCTTAGTAAAGTATAATTCTGGCAAATCAAATGCATCAGTGCAATTCACACTGTTTTGTTATATATATACAATATGGAAGAATAAAATTTCAATATGACTATTAAAAAAAAAAATATTTAAAAAAAAACAATGTTACTAGAGTATCAGAAATCTGCACTATAAATTTGCAGCAAAACTGATAAAAACTGATTTTCATTATGGGCTTGAAAACTGCTAAATGTTATCTATCTGAAATTTGGCACACAAATTTGTGGGACAAAGATCTGTGTTTCTATTTACAGAAACCCACAAAAAGCTTACTATGTTTGTTGTTATTCTAAAAAGGTGATAATAATTTAATAGTAAACTTGCGAGAGTGTTTGATCTGAATTGTAAGCTTGGAGTTGGAGTAATAGTCTATTTAATCATCCAAAATACATACATTGAGATGCACATCTTGCCATACACTTTAAGTCGCACGGGAGTACAAGTTTGTCTATATTTCAATAATCTCCCATGAAAGCCATAGGCTCTCTTCTAGTTATAACAAAAAACAACAACAAAAACATAAACAGTTGAGTTTTCTGGATCTAGTCACTGATGCTTAGATAATTTTGAACCCCCACTTTGTTCAGACTCAGCAAGGTCTATAACAGGACTCAAATGACATTAGTTATTTAGTGCAGCCTATCACCTCACCGAAGTGAAATTCCACTGTTAAAACTGACTTTGTCTGTCTTTGATGCAATCAAAACACAGCCTCAAAACTAAAATTTATGAAATTAACTTTCCCATACAGAAACTTTATGGCACAAAATTGGTTGGAAATGTAGTCCTGAGGATCTTAATTTGGACATGACAAGCATCCTTCCTCCTCCAGTGAAAAAAGCAAAAATTAAAAATGAAACAACTTACCATGAAATCGACAGTGTTTTCAACAAGTCCCTGCAAGTGAAGAAATAAGCAAAGATTTAAAATAAATCATTTTGTATGAATAATATTTTTGCTGCATATGTCCACTTCATTTCATTGCTCTTCATGGCACAAATTTATATCATACATGACAAACACTAATGAACTAATCTTGTGAGAATATGAGACAAAATACTAGCTGTATATAATCATATGGAAATTGACAAAACAAATTTACTGCTGGTACAAGTTGAATGTCAACTCTGTAAATCATACAAGGACCTAACGAAGCAAACTTGCCAAAGACCATCAATCAATGTTAAAAGTGGCCATACAGCATGTGAAGAAATTGCTGCCATGAGCCATGAATCAATTGTTTAAGTACATTAAAGAATATATCTAAATTATAAAATTGCAAGAAAACCCACAATAGGCTTATGAACTCGAAAACTGCTGAATGGATCCATCTGAAATTTGACACACAACATTGTTGCACATGGATCTGTGTTTCTATGTACATAAACCTGAAAAAAGCTTATTATCTTTGACATTATTTTAAACATGCATTAATAATTGAATAATAAACTCGAGAGGCTGCTTGATCCAAACTGTACCTTCTATAGTAAGAGGTTCAAAAACATGTTTTCTCTGAGTAACCTTCAGTATAATCAACCGAAATATCAACCCTGAGGTGTGCACACTTTTCCCAACACTTTAAGTCGCTGGGCTATAATATTTAAAAAAAAGGAATCCCCCATGGAGGCCTTGGGTTCTCTTCTAGTATATAAAAAAGAATTTAGCTCTCACTAAGGGCATGAAATTTAAATTTCTACTTACACCCATCTATTCATGACAATTTATAAGTAGCATCTACACATAAACATAGAAAAATGATGACAATAATATCTGTGAAAGAGGATTTGTATTGAAAAATTATTGTTTCTAAAATATGATCTTTACCTCCATCTCCACAAAGCCCAGCTGAATCAGATTGGCTGGCAGGAAAGAAAAAAATAAATAAATAAAATAAAATGCAAGACAAAAAAAAAAAAAAAAAGCTAGGAACTTCAAAGCTAATAATTTAATTGACATGATCAATCACTGTAACATTGCTGATGTAATACAATTGCAAAAAATGACAAATAAATAGTTATCCGTACTTTCTGTTGAAATTGTAAAAGAAAAGTTGTTATCATTTCTGACAAATTTGCATGATAAAGGCAGCTATATATGCTTATTCAGAAATGTTCCCAGTGCCTTCATAAAGCTGTAAACTACATGAATTGAAAGCTGTAAATTACATGAATTGAAATCAGTGAAATAAATGCAAAGAACTTCTGAGAACATAAATGTATTATTATACGGTCAGATTAGATAGCGCTGTATTTTTTTGTTTTTTTTTACACAATTTTCTCACTTTGTATTTTATAAGAATCTTTCTTGTTTTTACTATTAAAAACATAGCTCTTACAACTGCCTGTCATTCAACCTCTGGAACTCCATACTGATGAATATAATTCTTGTTGTTTACCTGCTTGGTTTATTTTACAAAGCATTATTTTTTTTAACAAAACTGTTTCTCAAAACCTTGTGTCATATTCGCAAATATTTTATGAAATGAAAGCAATATAATAACAAGGAGCTGCTATATTATGTGCAATTTATATGATGATAATTTTCAGTACCTCTCTTACTTGTGAGTGATTAACATCTGAGCGAAAAATAAAGATATACACAAAACTCATCAACTTTTCCAGCTTCCTGTAGAATTATTATCCACGTACCAAAATAAAGTGTTCTATTTCACAACTGAGAGACAAATAAATATATAAACAAATAAACAAACCCATAAGACACAGAGCATAGTTTCCTTCAAGTGAGTTGAAGATAATTCTTGTGCTCTGCTCACAAGTGAGGAGATCAAGGCATCGCTTGAATATTCGATGGGTCACCATTGTGGAAATACACTGAAAGAATCATGAAAAATTTCAGTTTCGCAACACAAATTATAAGGATAGTCATCTTTTCTTGGCAGATGGGATATCTATCTTTACATATAAATGAACACTTCCTAGTCACTAAATCTCTATCTTTCCATAAAATGTCATCTTGAGAAGTCACATGTCACAGGTTTGATATTTCTTCTTTACAGATAAAATCTTTGCGTAATAAATCCTTAGATTTAATGGAAAATGCACGAAGAAATAAATTTCTATGAGGAATAGTATATAATAAAGAGAAATATGTTATATGAGTGAAGTGAGAAAGTTCTTACTTGACTGACAATCTTTCATTTAAATGAGATAATATCTGTGGGAAAGTTATGTGGGAAGCATAGCATGCAAGATAGAAGGTAGGAAGAGAAAGATATACAGTGTACACTAGACAGAGAGATGAAGGACATAAAAAAAAAAGTGAGAAAGAACAGGAGAAAGAAAGACAGTAACAGAAATAAAGAGAGGGAAAGCAAGAGAAAAAAGTTGAGGAAAAACAGAGAGAGAATGAGGATAAGACCAAGAAAGGGGGTCAAGCACAGTGAAGAGAAGTCTGTGTACATACGTCCTGGGCAATGGTATTAATGTGAATGACGATGGCTGGCACTGAAAGCACATGGAGGAGGAAAACACTGAGGAGATTGTTGGAGAAGTTGGCAGCAACCAGGGGCCTGTCAAGCAAAATACAGAGCAACAACAAATAAATAAACATTAGTACACTAGGCCTGGATGTTAATTTGTCAATATCTTTGCATCCACTGTTTACAAAAATGTCTTTGGTTAGGTTGATACATTTCTGGGCAGCAGAACAGAGGGTAGGCAAAAGAAGAAAGCAGACTACAAGATTACACTATGACTGAATGGAATCCTAATATCCTATGTTATAACCTAAACATTGTCAATAATGAGGTCAATATAGATGGGGAGAGGTAAACAATAAATGAATGACAGCATTCCATAATAATTGTGGAATATGCTAAAATCTCATTCAGAGTCTGTAAAGAACAAAGTGATTTTTGCACAAAGTATCTGTCAACCATGCAGACCACAAAAAGATTTGTCTCTATATCCATATCTAAACATACATTCACACTACCTGATCCAAACTTTTCATTTTTTGGACTTAAAACAAACTACTATAGTATTAGCTGTCAGTGGTATGTTGGCCTAAGCATGAGACTGCTGACAGAACAAATGTGTCATGATAATATGTAGAGAAAGAATTTACAAGTGTGTTAAAAATATATATGCTACCCTTTCATCTAAAACTGCAAAACTATTCATTCAATATACTATTAGCTCTCTAGGATCTCAAGTCTAATTCATCATACATGAAGAAGAAGTTGTAAAAAGATTGTTAGGATTACTCACTAAATTTCACACTGAATGTGAATTTAGAAAGCCATTTTCTTTCCTGATGGAAAATGTCTTATTGCAGAAATGGATGAAGCTTTAGCTGACACCTTTAACTGTCTTGGGACACCTGAGAGCAGGTCATAATAGTGACAATTTGAGAATCAATATCTATCAACGCCCTATATATTACCTTAGAGAGATGGTGATGATGGCTGTGAGACTGGCTTTGTTAAACACAGGCTTGGATCGACACAGACCTTTTCTCAGCAAAGCCTGAAACAAACACACACAAGTAAGGACTCTGTTAGATCTCAAGCTAATTGACAATGTTTCTCACATAATAATATGCTATGCCATTGTATACCAACACAAGGAAGAACAGATATCAAGATCAAAGAACTGTAGGTTTGAAGTAGAGAAGACATATCATATGACAATCTACAGTTTCATGCTGTGTGTGTGTGTGTATGTGTGTGTGTTTTTTTTTTTTTTGGACATATTTCTAATCTCCTTTAACATCCACAAAGGGTTTGCATTATTGCTACTGCCAGGACTTGGTACAATATGAAATGCATCAATACTGTAGTAGTGTTCATTGTCATTCTTCTTCTTCTTCATATCATCGTTACTGTTTTGGGTCTAGTGAACAAAATAAGGGAGGAGAGATAGAATGAGTTTGTGCCCTTTGCAATGGTTGTTCTGAAGGTCATATTTAATAGATATAGCAGACCAATAAACTTATTTTTGCTCAGAAAAATCTGGTTCCAGGGAGATACACAGTATCTATGAATTTTTCTTACCTCCAAGGCTGTGTATAAACCCTTGCTGTTCAGTTCACCCATTACATTCTCACACAATTTGGCAAACCCAGGATGTAATGCTGAAAAAAAAAGAAACATATATACCTTTAGTGAGCATCATATATTCATACAAAAAAAAAAAATGTACAAAGGCACAAAATACGCTAGGTTACAAACATGAATGGTATTATGTCATAAGGAAATTGACATCATAATCTTTTTGTATTCTATGAATATAAAAATATCAACTGCTTCTGATAAAATAATGTTTTTTAAAATAAAATGAAGACCATGGTTCTGTGAAAGAAGCCATCCCTAATTCAGATAAAATGATGCCAATAGAATTGAAAAAGAAACAAGAGTCAGAAAGGGATATAATGGTCAAAAGTTTATTACGACCACTCCATACAAATCAAAATCATATTCCTTGTCTGTCTTTCACTGTGTGTTTTCTACTTACTCTCTTTATCTTTAAATGCCACCCAGTTTGTGTGGGACGTGAAGGTCACCAACATCCGCAGAAAGACCATTATACTTCTCAGATCATTGTGGTTTTCAGGCTGGAAAAAAAAAATGAAAGACAAAATGAGATACGCACTAGCCAAATGTTTCAATCCATTCATCAATTCAATGAAAATATGCATTGCCATATGATTGTTCCATCTGCTTGCTGAAGTGTCAGAGATATCTAAAATAGTATACACTGATAACAAGTAAACTCTAAAGATTGCGAGAAATATCAGGAATTTCTTTCACATGGCTCGATATGGTCTTAAACTGAAAAGAACTGCCTTTAATAAAGTCTGCTGTTGGATGGTGAATGAGATTTTATGTTCCCACCAGGAACTTGATAAGAATGAACTAATGAATTTTCCGATTACAAATAACTGAGGATGTGCTCTTTCAAAATTAGGTGTGTAAAAATCCTGATATGAAAAAAAAAAAGTGCCAGACTACAGAAATGGTCTTATAATGTTATTTAATGTAAAGCATTTAATGAGCAATAAGCTGTTTCACTCTTTAATTTTTTATTCTCCTACCCCATTTTTCCAAAGAAACAATATACAGGGTGAAGTAGGATCTCTGAGCTGTTGTAAAGTATATATGTTATAACTCTTTATACATCCACAGTTAGACTACATACATCTCTTGACTGTGATACCTACCCTCAGTATATAGAAATACTGACAACATGTCCAAAGCAGAGATTTCAGCTGGGCAATCCATGCAATGGTCAACTGCTTGTTGAAGGAGACTGAGATATAACATTGCTGAAATAGATATCAAGAGAAAAAGTTATGAAAAGAGACATCATTTTATTTCCACCTTCATGACCTTTTCAAAGAGGCAGTTCAGATTCTTTCCCTATAGAGTAAACTAGCCAGATGCTTATTTGACAAAAAGCATTTATACTGGCTCTTCCAGCCATTGCTCATCATATTTTCTGTTTGAGATATTCACTACAGGACATACTGAATGTTAAGAGCAAAGTGTATTTTTGTTACAAAGGAGCTAAGGCATCAAAATTCATGCACACAAAACAGGCTCAGAAAACCCACATTGCAATTGTCACCCTGGCCCATCTGCCAAAAAAGCAACATTTATGATTCTTTTTGAACATGTAAATTTTCATCTCTAGAAATCTGTTTCACTATTTTTTGCTGACATGCCGTATTTTCTAGCAGTTCATAAGTCATACAATGCTTATCAGTTTCTCAAAAACATCTTCAATGTAACATCTGTCAGGTAGCGCCATTAACTGATAAAACAAAGACGGAACAGGAGAACTGCCAAACTACACGGAAGCTGACACAGGATAACCATCATAGTTTTCTGCTATGTTCACTAAATTGTTTGTACCCAGAATCGATTGACTCAAAATTTGTGTCACACCATTAGCATAATTGTGTCAAATATTTTTTATTGGCTATTTATATGTTTCCAACATTTATTTGATTTATCTAAGTGTTTCGTTGTTACAAAAGCAATAATCGTGCCAAATAAGTTCAGGGAGCCTTCTATTACAGTTGTGTTTGGTTAAAATCAGCTCCTCAGAACTAAAAAAAAATGTTGATTTCAAACAAGGTTGACACCAACCAATACAAAGATAAAGAGGGAAAAAAATAATAAGATGGTTGAGAAAAGTTGATTTCAACCAAAATCTTTAAGTGAGTTCATATTTAAATGGAGAGCACTACACCTATAATCCTCCTTTTGTCTTCTCTTCTACAGTCATTATGATGAACCATAAATGTTATTGACACTCTCAGAATACTGAACAAAGAAAAAAAATGAATATTACCAAAAGGACATCAACACTAACCTTCAATGAATCTGTCTCCATAGATGCCAAGATGTAGCGACACAAAAACTCAAATCTCTGTAAAAGTAAAAAAATAAAATAAAATAAATGAATTTTTAAAAATTAAGTTGAAATAAAGTACTGAAAAGTTCATATCTCAAATAATGTAACAAATGATGTATAGACATAACTGCTTCATATTGTGAATGTGGCTGAGACTGTTGAACAATGAATGATCTTTTATCTTACAATAAGCTTTACTTTCATCTTGAAGCTTAAATCCCATTGTCTATTTCTCTTATACTCTGTCTCTTGTCATCTTGATAAGCTATTATTCTTTCCATTAAATTGCAAACCAAGAATTCTCCAAAAGGGGCATATCATAAATGTTGTTACTTGTTCACCCACATTCATGAAAATGTATGCCTAACTCCAATTCTGTGATGGCTGTTGAGACAGAGAAATTGGCATTTAAACAATAGGGGACATATCATGGTGAAACATCTCAAGAAAAATGATACAGCCTTTTGCCCTCCCTAATGTTTGGGCTTTTAAATCTTGTAAATTGTAGACAAACATAACTCTGACTTGTATGTTCGAAAGTTTGAATAGGATACTATGCAAGAGTCTTTTGTTTTTTTGTTTTTTATATGTCTTTAAAGAGAAACATTATTGCTACAAACAAATATAGTAAATAGGCAAAGGTTTGGGGTGACAGAAACTCAGTTTTCATCCAATTCCTTCTCGTATTACATTACAACTTAGTCAAGGTAGTACTTTTTTTTTTCTGTTATATTCTTTGACAATAAATACTTTGATGATCAAATTACAAAATTTCTTCAATCCTGGATTTCAAAAAAAAAAGTTTTTCTTTTTTAAATTGTTTAATTATTTTCTTATCCTGGATCAAGAACAAACCCTCCACAAAGATCTTTATACGGAATATTGAGGCAAATGATTTAGGATTTCCCAAATGAAAATCATCATGGCTATATTTTCAAATCTGACATGAAATTTCTCACCTTCCTGTCTTGCTCCGAATGGGCATCATATAAGTACAGAAACTTTTTGGTAACATGGAAGATCTCGACAGCTGAAAATTGAAGACTGCTATTGTGATCTTATTGTTCATTGTCAGAGACACATTAAAACTTAAAATATGAAAAAATTATATCTATTCACAAATCTCATTTAAAGACATCTGCCCTCAAGATTTATCCCCTCAAATTATACAAATCTTTGCAAAACATTTATTATCAAGAAGTGACAAAGAATCAATAAACTTGATTTATTAAAAAAAAAAAAAAAACAGAAATACATATTTTAGAGATATTAAAATATAAATTGCCAAACTTATTCAGACAAAAAACATTCAGCAAAATATAACCACGACTATCTAAAACATGCACATACTTAGTTAGGACTATTCGTATTCACCTGAATGTAAAACTGGCTTATATTCTGTTTCTGGGGGAGGAATTTTCAAGAAATTCTCCAGTTCTTCCCTGAAAACAGAATAAGAAAAATATGTCAATAAATATCCTCTACATGTAATCAGCCATGTCCTTGGAATAATTTAGAGACATGATATAAGACTGTAACTGTTACCCTTTCTGTGAAGAGTGCCATTTTTCATGGCAGCTGCAAAAGCCAGTTTAAAAAAAATAACACAGTTTGAAAATTTTACATCTTATATGCTTAATAGTGTGAGAGAAGAAATTCCACTGATATACTTCACTTACAAATTAGCTACAAAGCCTAACTGGTAAATCTTTTACTTAAACACAGATGGTAACAAATCTTTTCGCATCTTCCCAGGCCTCTGTATATAGGACACGTATGTAAATAATTCATTTATTCAGGGAAAAAACAGTGACTTACAATATAGACTTCTTGATTTTCCTGCGAGCAAGAAATCCCCGAACATATGCCTGAAATGACAAAAATCAAAAAGGAAAAAAATAGGAATAGGACCAAAAAATTGCAATGACGAGTATTTACCTTGTCAAACAATTCTAAAGATTGTCATCACACCTTCAACACAAGTAAGTGCAAATTAAAATTTAAAAAAAAAATAAACCCAAAAACTAAATTTTTAAGCTGCCAATTCTATATCCATGAATCAATCCAAAGTACAGACTGTAAATTTTACTTCGCTGTTCATCACGTTAGATTTCTATTTAACATTCCATTCAGTCAATTATCAAGTAAAAGTAAAAAAAAAAAAAAAAGTGAAAACAAACAAAGATGGAACATTCAAGGCTAATAACTTTCATCTCTTCCTTGTTTGAACTTGAAAACCATTTATGAACCTAATTAATCAAAGTACCAAACAATCAATTTATGTTAAACTGTATCAAATCATTTACAAAACCAGTTGATACCTGAATATGGATGACCGCTTCTTCTCGATGTCTGTCATGAGCTCTTTCTTGCCTTGCAGCTTTCGCCTGCTCTAAAAATTTGCTTTTGTCAGATTCTACTTTACTAAACATTTTGGAGGTGTGGATGATGCTCTCTGATTATACCATCACGAGCTCCTCTCACCAAACCAAAAGACTTCCTGTTTGACTGATGGCTGCAGCAAATGACTCGGTTTCAGCCTCTTGACAGCTTCGTGCTGAAATTGCACACTGTCTTTAGTCTGAAATAAAATTCTTATAATGTTCATACTTGACATTCTATATTATTGTACTTTTTATTACACACATTTTGTATTATGAACATGAAACTGAACTAGATCTACAAGAAAGTTTTCTCGCTTTATATGAATTGTAAGATGATATTTCATTTAATATAGTTTCTGATTTAATCACTAACATTATAATTGCAACAATGGTATCAAAGAATCTTGGCTTTACTGGCTATAACCTTTTCATCTTAAAATCCATTTTAATCTCATTGCATCAGGATGAGAGAGAGAGAGACAGAGAGATCAACAGAATTTTCTTGCTGTTTTTTTTTTAGTTTCTTTGGGGGGGAAGTGTGGAGTATTTCTTGCAATAAGTTTACCCACTGTAGACATTTTCAATATCTGTCAATACTTGACACTATTTCATGAACTTAGAAATGAAGAAATGTAGTGACTATTGTTTACAATTGTCACAATTTATATTTTTTCCTTAAGTACTATAATATATGTAAATCAGTAAGTATCCTAGGCTATTTCCTCATTGTAAAGATTTTCCATCACTAATGATTAGCATGACAAAAGAGTTATACTACAATTGTGAAGTTGTTGGTAGCCTAGTAGGTGTAGATATAGAGTGTAACTGGTGTCTCTAGCACCGCTCCTTTTACAGTTGAACCGTATTCATTGAAACTAAGCATTTAGCACAATATCAGTGTCATCATTATAGGAGCATATAAATCTTTAGCAGAAGTGAACAACATGTCCATAGTCAAGTAGATATGATCTCTGAGTGTGCTGGCTCAGTGTTTACTCTATGAGAATTCAAGAGAGCAATCCTCTCTCAATCTGTAAACTGTACAATTTAATAATAAAGAATATATATGTGAAACACGGTTACACGTGAATTTTTGGGAACACTATCCGCCATATAATATAATAAGATGTCCCTGTTCACAAAAGACTCCAATTTCTGAAAAAGCATAATCAGATTTTAAGAAAAAATACAGGCTGCAACTGAACTCAGTTTCACTGATACCAACCATAATCCGCAGCAGTTATGGGCCCTGAACAACAATTTAAAGGCCGTTGTACTCGAGCCACATTACCCACTGTTTCTATTAGCCTGGCGGGCCTCAAAATATTGCAGTTTCAAGTTTGAGGATGGCTAGATCTATATCTTGATTCTAAGTAGAAAGTTATAAACAAGTTTCAATGATGACAAGCAATCCAAGAAAAATGAGTGGAATGAAATATTAACCAGTAAACTTGCATAACAGGGCCCTAATATTATATTATGATGTACATAAGGAAATAATACGATGAGAGGCGACGGGCGGAGTGTTATCAGGGAGGGTGTAAAAATAGTATTTAATGAATGCCTGCTGTGATATGATATTCATATTTCATCATTATTATTATCATTTAATCAACTTTAATCATATGAATAACGATTTTGGTCTAATACAAAGATAATATTTTGTCTATTTCAAGGGCCGGAATACGTATGAATAGTACTTGTGTAAAAATTATCAAACCTTAAAGAAAATATTTTAAACTTAATGCAAACAAACACCAGAAAAAGTTTCAAATATAATCTAGAACTACATGAACATTCGTTCATTCTTTTCTAAATTTGATTAAGATATCATTTAAAAGAGTGGATACTTTAAATTGTTTTGTATCTTCCAAAACCAAAAAGAAAATTTATTTTTTACTGATTACAATAGTTGAGTACATGGTTTACGAAAATATAGATCTAGTCTGTTGTCGGCTTCGGCACTGTTAGGCTATGTCAACACTCAAGAGGGCGATTCAACTTTGCTACCATGGTACGATTCAAGAATAGGTAATACCACCGCGACCAACAACATACCAGTTAGTAGAACATCTTTATCAGAAACAGCAAAACACAGAAAACTTCAGACATAAATGTTCCAATAACAATAACGTTTGAATCCCATTTCATTTCAATTTCATGCCACGAATTGCAATAGACAATAGTGACTGTTATTTATTAGGGAGCGTTATTCCGCACCCGAGTTTCGGGTGCAAGTTGACCGTACAGAATTCCGCACCCGAGTTTCGGGTGCTAGTCGATCGTATAAAATTTCTCATCCGAGTCTCGGGTGCTGATTGATTGTAAAGAATATTATGCCACCGAGTTTC
>JBCAUA010355410.1:0-18699 GCA_038406235.1 Peronia verruculata | reverse complement strand
CAACACATTTACAGCATTAAAAGATTGCCCAACTAAAAAATGTGGATTTTGGCTTTCACTGCCGACCTTGGCCTTAAGCCAGGTTTATCTTAAGTGGACTCCACTGTATATAAATGGAAGAGAAAATAGCATGGCTGAATCTGCCAAAACTTATCACCTCTGACTGCATTGTTGAAAAAAAAAAACAAACCCAGAAATAATCAGTGTGTAAGGCTATATTTATCTGCTTCTTTGGAGTGTTTGAAAACACCCCGCCTCCCTCCCTCCCCAAGAAAGGAAAAATTGCCCATTTGTGTGAAGTGAGTGAATTTTCCTTTTTTTTAAACCCATTAACATTTGCCCTGAGAAAAGTTTCACCAAGTATTAAGCTGTGAAAAAAATAAAGAAACAGATTGATAATCCTGTTAGTCCCCTCAGGTGAAAGGAATAACAATCTCTTGCTCTCTCACTGTCTGTTGTCAATGGAATTGATGTTCAAGGTTACCATTGCTTCTACCAGCCAACAGCTATATTTCATCTATCATTTGCATGAAATTACATTTAAAAATGCGCTTTACCTGTGATCCGTGAAAAATGCCCCTGCATGTATTTTTTTCCTGTCTGCTACATGATTACCACACTTTTTGCAGTTGTTGCATTTTTTGGGGATCCTTTTTTTTTCCCTGGATTGGAAATTAGTGCTGATTTTCATATGGCAAGAAATTATCTTATGTCCACCACAACCTGACCAAGACAGTAGGTTTTTGTATCCTTTCTGTGTCGACCTATAGAAATTGAAAAGGTCAACTTGACTAGATGTTACGATTGCTATAGTCCAGGTCATTGCCATGAGCGGTGGTGCTGCCTCCTGCTATTACCAGGCTCTAATGCCTAGTCCTATAGACTAGGATATATAAATAGCTCCATGGCTTTCACTGACATAATGAATTACAAGTCATATTAGACCCAGCCTGTTGAGCCCATTTTGCTGAAAAATAGTTTTAAACGCATACCTGTCTATCATGACCACACCATCTTCGATCAGTCCATGATAAATTTTGTTGTTTCTTTGTAGACCAAGATCTGCCAGTAACATAATGACAGTCCGAATTGAAAAGGTCCACCCATTGTTCTTTATACATGTATCTCCTCAACTACAGAGTGTGTTTGCTTATCATGCTTACGCAATTTTCAACTTTTCCAGTGAAGATCTACTGCCGAAAGATTCACAGTAACCCCATAAGTGGTATTTTACTTGTTCAGATAGCTGCCGTATGTTTAGTTTACTTTACCTGTATTTATGTCATCAGCACTGTGGATTGGTGGCTGTAGGGTGTCCCATATTTTTCATCATGCACCTATCTTTTCTAGTTCACAAAAAATGAGACTGAAAAGACAGAGACTCAAGCACTCTGACGCTTGCCTAATGTGGAATTTGATGTTCTCAAGTTTGTATTGATGAAAGCAAGTTGTCCCACTCATAGGCTGTTTTTGTGTCAAGGATACTGCAATTACTGTTACACTATAATGATTGCAGGTAGATTTTTAAACATTTGTGATTGTGGGTTGGTCATTCTATATACATCTTTCAACCCGTGGAGGTAGTTATCTCGGTGGGTTGGTCAGTCAGATTAGCAAGATGGCTAAACACTGTGGAATAAAAATCCATGAGAAATTGATTAAGGACTGCATGAAAAAATGGAAGTGGTTTGAACATTGTGTGCAAGTATCTCCAAAGTTTTTTTTTTTTTTTTGTATATTGTGCTTAATGTAGTATGCATGACATAAATGCTCATAATTAACCCTCATATTAATTGAAACAGAATGTGAGAAATACGTACAGTGGTCTCTGCGTAAGAGCCTTCCGCCTAAGAGCCTGGTCTGCCTAAGAACCTGCCTTTGCTGTGAAACAGAATTTTCCTCTATAATTTACCCCTCTAAGAAACCGTTCCCAAATAAAAAAATCTGCCTCAGAGCCTGGTGTCAGGCCAAGACACCCGAGTAGTTATGATATCTACTGTCCACTTGAGAGAAATGCACAGTGCTAGATGTGTAGTAAAATGGGGAAAGGGGTGGAGAGAACAGGTGGACAAAGGAATGGAGGTGATGGTTGATGTATGACTGCATTATCAGGCCACGTTGTTGACTAACCTGTAACCATTTCTTTGTTTTTTGTCTCCCTATGACCGGGTTCTTAGACAGAGACCACTGTATGTATGTATTAATGCCAATATACTTGTAGAAGGGAACTAAGTGGACAAGCTGATGTTCTTTAGGCCTGTTGTGTAATAGCCTATATAATTATTCCAACTGTTCTCCATAATACTTTTTGAAAACATTGTTTCTTAAGTTGTATTAGTACTGCAAGTTTTGGTTATAGCAGCATTTTTTGTGGTATTTTTTGTTGTTTTTTTTCTCTTCTCGTAGAATGTTTTTTTTTGGGGGGGGGGAGGGGGGGGTGGAGTGTTAAACTGAAGAAATGACCTTTTTCATGGATCACAGTCTTGGATGAATGACAACTCTTCCAGATATAGTAAGTCAGATTGTTCAGCATTTTGCTCATTGTCTGTTTATTTCAATAAGTTTTTTTTTTTTGTTGATATTTTTACAGAAAGCTATGGTTTTCATATAGACTACATGGGGCATTAAATCAACTGGACATTTCTTTAAAAATACTCAATATGAGCATGCAAAAAAAACAAAAAAAACAAAGAAAATCAGATATCAATAGAGAATATGATACAGAATGTTCAAGAGGAGGAAAACCTGCTCCCATTTTATTTAGACCTCTTTCTTGAGGATTTATCATTTTTAGTCTTATCTTCATATTCCTACATATGAAATGTGTTATGTCAGTTCATAGTATTATTATTCACAGATGTATAACATTTTTTGTGCTCTAATATGCCAAGGTTGTGGAGTGTATGAGTCACATAGTGTAAATCAGTTTTTCCACTCAGTAAATGGTTTAGGGAGTGATAACAGACTACGATTGCAACAGGGATACCAATCATTTTTTTACTTATGTTCCAGTAGTCATCAACTGCCTCAAGACATTGCCTGTACACATTTAAACCTGTGATGTCACACTTTAAAGGAGTGACTTTTTTCCAGAAGAAGCTAGAACTTTCATTTTTACTGTGCTCGTGGCAGATTACATCCATGGCATTGTCCTAGCCATAGAAATCATTCCTTGAAACATGGTGGCTGTGGAGGACATTGGAGATGTGATTTATGATGTCACATAATGTAATTGATTACATGTAATTAGTTAACGAGTTGTCCCTCTTCACTCTTTGCAGATCACAGGGACTCATCAAAAGTGTCCCATTTGTTCGCTTCAGTCTCTGGCAACAGGAGAATTCCTGATTGCTTTGAGTTCTGTATCATGGGGACTCCATCTCCAAGTCTGTTTTTGGGCACCTACGTATAGTTTTGTCTTGCTGTTTCCAATGAAGAACCAGTTGAAAATGACAGTAACTGGCTTTTTTCAGCATTGTGCTTCTGACCTATTGCCATAATCATCTCCTGAATTGTATCCCCAGTGATTCTTGACTACTTCCCCCTCACAGAACATGATTGGTTCCTCTCAAACTACTTGATGTAATTTGGATGCATCTGTTGATTCAGTGTTCTGTTGAGTTAGCAAGGCAAAATAAGCTGGTTGCAAAAGAGTTAAGCTCACGAGTGTTACAGTGCACCTGTTTTTTTCTGGTGATATACTTCATCGCAGACTTTCTGAAAGAAAAACTCGTTCACTCCCCAAAGACTTACCACTCTGTGGTGGTAAAGTATATCTCATTTGTGTGGAAACTGTGTGTATGCAACCATATAAAACTTTGCACATTGCTCATCATACTGTATATGACAAATAATACCTTCTCACAATTTTGTCTGTGTCAGGCTTGATAGTCACCCATTTGCAATGTTACGCTGGCCATATGCGTTCAGTTAATTTGACTCCGTATTTCCTTCAGATGTATCGACACCAGTTCTGGAGTCAATTCAACTGAACTTTCTCAAACACTCCACACATTCAGTTTGTCAGGCTGTGTGACTCAGTTTTCTCCGTGTAGACAATGATGTTGCAAGATATTAGTCTATTCGAGCCTAGCTGCAGTGTGTGTAATGAAGCGAAGAAATGGGTGAAAAAAGAGGGGGGGGGGGGGGGAGTTGAGTAGAGTAAAGCCCACAGGTATTAATCATTTGGAGGAACTGTGATTATACTCTGAAGATGTTCAGGATTATCTAAGAACAGTTGAAAAGGCCTGTCTTTATTTTCTGAACATTGTGTGTATAATGTAGGACTTAGTTTAGGGAGAATGAATACAGTGATGAACAAAGCAATGTCCACATGAGAGACTGTTTGCTACTCAACCTTTCTTGGTTACAAGCATAAACTACAAAGACTTAAGCATTCAACCTACATTCCTCCCCAAGCGCGTTCTAGAATACTATCCAACACAGTAATCTTATCGGTAGGCCCTACATGTACTAGATCTAGGTCTATTAATAAAAGGGTAGGGGTAAATGTAAATTGCAATCTTTTTTATAAAGCATCAAATTGAGGTGTCCACGTGAAGGCTGCCCGAATTTCGACACGCTGATTCCAGATCTGTAATTATTTTTTTGATTTGAGCTATGATTTATATAATATATTCACTGTATTTACTCTCCGCCTGAAGCAAACTTCAAAAGAAGCTGACAGCATCCAGTCATGCTCAGCTTTGGCCTGAAAAAATGCACAAAAAATATGACATGTTGCCTGATTTGCTCAGTTCGGGATTTTACAACGATAAAATTGGCCAAATTTCCCCCAGCATGCATCATACAAACTGTGCAAACCCAGACTGCACAGCTACAACGGAGAAAAAATTGTGCGTGTATGGCCAGCTTTAGTTATAAATTTCATATGAGTTTGAGCTTATATGGAAGATGTAAGAACATCAGCCAGTGAAGTTCCTGGATGGGCATAATTCTCATGAATCAGTATTTATTAGATTGGATGACCATTGTGAAGTTAGAGAAGTCCCAATTTGCTGCACCAACCCTTTGCTTTACTCAATAATGTCCATATAAGGTAGCATGTGCTGAAGTGAAAGAGGATGAGAAAATGATCCGCACAATTAACACACGTGTAGATGTGAAATTCACTGATCTCTGTATCACCCTCATTTGCCTAATGAAATCTTTTTGAGATTCTCACTCCAAAATGCTGTTTTGTCTTCATGAATATGTTTGTCTTTGAATTGTCCTGTTCGCGACCCTAACATATTTACATACTGGCAGAAGAAAGGGCTGAAAGGTACATGAGCTGATTTTATCTTATGTTTGGAAATAAAATCATATTTACTCTATGCTATTCATTTTTAGAATGTACCTTTTTGTTGCTGAATTAAAACATTGAAATAAACATAGTAATGCACTGAGTGCAAAGTTCGTGTATTTGAGTTTAGTCATCCCTGTATGTAATGTAGTGTATGTTGGCAGGGAAGAACAAAAAAAGTAAGATGTTTCTTCTTATCAGTTTTGATGGTATGTATATCACTATCACTTTTCCAACAAAATATTACATACTGTGCATCCGAGAATGATATTATCTAAAATTATAACATTTTTATTGAAAGGAAAGGAACAAATTGCATCTCTTTTTAGCTCTGCTGTCAATAACATTTTTGTCATCTGTATGGCATTGTAGTCTTCAGAATGCTGCAACAAAATTGTGATTTCTGCGCTGTGAAGAAGACTAGTAAAATCCAGCGCATGTGTGTGATATAGGGCATGCTGTTAATGCATTTTTTTTAATGCTCTCACTTTCACAGAATTCATACAGAGCACCACTCTTTTGATATTTTGAGAATCTTTGTATAGTATAGTATTATGAATCTTTGTTTCTGTTCTTTTTTACTTATCCTTTTTTTTTTTTTTAAGAATGTAAATCAGAATTCTGTCTTAGAGCTATAATCTGGTTTTTCAGCCCTGTCCTGGTTCATATTGATAAATCAGCTAGTAATTTATGATTATGGCATGGATTGATTTGACCACCAGAAGATTCAAGCTATGGACATAGCAAAACATGAAATCTGTCATGCAAAATGCAGTGCAAATGCTTTTTTTCTCAAAACATCAGTAGAGTTCTGTCTAGTTGTAGAAGTAGGTATTCAAAGCTTTGTTATGGTTGGGTTATGTCTTTCAGCCTGCTGTGGGTGACTTCTCAGTACATGTATTCAGATCTTTCACTTTATGCTTGGGGTATTATGCAGGTACTTCTAATACTACTAGCAGGAAGTGGTTATTGGGATTGAGCAAAATTAATGACTACGAGAAGTCAAATACACATAAGACTATTAGGATATGGGCAGTATTATCGAACTAGGATTTGCAGGCATTTCTGTACCGGTACATTTTACATTCATGTACGTACATGTAAGAGTCTAAGACTGGACTTTAGTTGTCAGTACCAGTGACAGAGTCAAATCATTCCTCTCCTAAGTAGCAGGTTATTTTGTCCCAGATTTTGATCTGGATAAAAGATCCTGTGTGTGACGTTGTCAGATTCAAAACCACTGTGTAATTATAATCAGAAAACAATTTTTCATTATGCACCAAACAATAGTCATAGAGATTTGTGGAATTATTATTTGATTTTGTTTTCCTTCATTCAAAATTCCATTGGTAAATAATAAGTGTACATGTATATTGTACAGTTAAATCTAATCCTGACGTACTCGAGTTGTTTTATGGCCTGAATATTGTAATCATAATTAAATATTTTTTAAAACCAGCCATTGTTCTGTGAATAAAACATCGACTTTTGGGTATATACCAGATCCATTTCTTTTAGATCCTTCTTCCAGCAAAACAGTTAAAATAATTGATAAATTCATCTCGACAATGCAAGCACAGGTACATGTACAAAAATGGAGTTACTTGTATTTAGGCTACATTTATCTCTATTTTTGCCGAGGTAGTTCGACTTAATGTAAAAGGCACTGAGAATGTCTCCTGTTGAGACTGTAAAAGTTAATTTAAAAAGAAAGACACATCTTACGCATAAATTCTTGATTAGCATCAGCATTTCATTTATACGTTTAATTTAAACTCTTAGATATGTCGTTAACCATTAATTCAGATTTGTGGCAAGCAAAGTGTTAAACAATATACATGTCCATGTATATGAATAGCTTACTCTGTGCATGTGACAGAAAACTTGGTATGTTTATCCTGTTTTTTTTTTGCACACTGTATAAATATGTTATTCTTAAGGAGTAAACATCAGCCCTAAATAACGTCTCAAAACTACATGCAATCTTTATTCTTTTATACAATTTTTATACGTGCTTGTACACTTAAATTTACTATAATCTGAACTTAAAAAGTTAGGACATTAGTATGAAATATGATCCAAGCAACCCCCAATCCGTGAGTACATCCCCCATGTACACGCGTTTATGCAGAAAACATCAGTGTTCTGGCACTATTTCTAATAATAGTAATAGCAATGACGAGCTACCTGTATTTTCTTGTTTCTCCCAGCGGTAATGACGAACTCTAAGTTTCTTTCTATTAATAGCAATGACGAGCTTTCATTCTTGTTTCTAACATTAGTAATGACGGGCTTTCATGAACAAATTGCTATGGATTTTTCCCGATTTATTTGAGAACGCAGTAACGATCTGGTACGTTGATACACTGAATGATAGATCACATTTATCATGCATTGCTGGTGGAAAACAAAATTGAAAGATAGAGCAGCGCTATAACCCAATCGCTTGAAATTAGATTTAGAAAGATAAATGGGAATATTAAGAACAATTTTCTTTCTTTTTGTAATTTATTATTATTATTTTATTTTATTTATTTATTTATTTATTTATTTTTTTGAATACTCGAGCGGTTGGAGTCTCTCGACTAGTCAAAGTAAAAATAAGAATAAGATCCCAAAAGCTTTTAACATTAGAATTTGGCTTAAATCATTTGACACATCAAGCTGGGTAGGAAAGGCTAGTTTATGCTTATGCCACTAGCCGGTACCATCAATTTCGCTTTTAAGGTGTCAGTCTTACACTTCAAAATACTAATATCTGGATCCAACCCAATACCTAGACTCTCAGCACTTCATACAAACAAGTCATTAAGGTCCTGCTTCTAAAAACAATGCATTGTATTTCTCTCCCTCGTAAATAATCTTGTACATCTGAACAAGATTTGATCTTCAAGTCCATGGTCACGATGAATGCAATAATTTCATAAAATACTAACATACCGGCAATCAAGTACATGTACATCAACACAATCACAGTGAAGACTAAGCGCTATTGGCTACATGTTTATATCTCATTTCTTAAGAGCTGAAGGTTCTTATTTTAGCCCAGAAGTACGTCTGTCTCTTACCTACATAATTATTAATACAACTTACTACTAGTATTATTTGGGGAGGATCTAGGTCCAGTTGGTTATGAGTCTATCATTCATAGAGAAGAGTTTTCACCATAAACTTCCTATCCCTCGTAACAGGATCACGCCAAGAAGTATGATAAACTCTCGTGGGTCGATGGAATTTTCTCAAATTTTGCTGCTGAACTCTTCTTCGCGAAAACGTCAGTACTGTTGGCAATGAAGGAAGATTCAGATAACATCACGTAGATTTACGTTTGAGTTTCTGTGCCCCACTGCGCATTAATTTGGTCGCAAGCACATCAAGGTCTAGCCCAGTGATTTTTGAGGAGGGTCAGCCTCGTTGCTATGGGATATCGTTGTGCTCAGTCCTATTACGTCCCTATATCAGACAAAAGAGGGATTGAAGAAGTGTGCAGAGAGGGAGAAAACCACCTTTGCGCCCTTTTGCTTGAAACATACACCGTGAAAATTTTAAAAAATAGAGAGAGAATGAATTCTTCTTTTTCTTTGTGGCCAGTCTTTCGAATGACAAGAAATAAAAGGCTTTGTTTTTTTCTCTCTTTACGCTGTTTGGTGAGCACCTCTTTTGTCTGGCAAAGGGAAGTAATAGGGGTGGTCAAAATAACCTCCCATTACAGGTGTCCCTCTTTTGGAAGGGGCAGATAATTTGTGAAACGATCTCCCATTTACATGATAAATATGTACATCATCAGGCAGTAACGATTACTGTTTGGTTTTCTGTAACTTTCATATCGGCCGTAAGCACGTATGCAGTTCAAATCAACTACAATAGGGAGTGTTATTGACCACCCCCACCCCCCATTGCTTTCCTTTGCCGAACACAAAAAGTTGTAGAACAAACACAGTACATGTAGTCAGGAGAAAGAAAACCCACATTTTTTTTTAGGGGGGGGGGGGGCACTTTTTGCTCGAAACAGATGTTTTGGAAAATTCCGAGAACTCATGGTGTTAAAAAAGAAAATAATAATAATGTTTTGTTCTTATCGTAATATTGTGTCAGTTTAACGTTTATTCGTTCAATCTCTTGCCTGACAAAAAGAAAAACGATTTTTATTCTTCCCACTGCTTCCTCAATATCCCTTATAAGAAAGTAATTGGACCGGTCAAACACAATCCCCATGACTGTACCATTGGATTCAGCAATCCGGAAAGCATGCCATATATGATGGTTTTGGCCTGGTTTTGATTTGTCAAGCACTTGTGAACAGTTTTTCAGTATCTGTCCTTATGTGATTGCAATATTGTAAGGAAAACAGATATACAATATCGATATTATGTAGCCTTTTAACAAGAATGTAGATAAATTTTGTCTTATTGAACTCAATTCACTTTCAAGATCAAGACGAGTGTCATCTGTTTGGACACTCTCATCTGTTATCTGATTTCTAAGTCATCTATATACTGCATGACTGTATACGTGGAAAATGTAACTGAATATCAATATTCCCTCTTGTCATTATTCAAATTGAATGAAGATTATTAATTTTGAAGAAGAAGAATGAAGGCGGGAAGGGACGGGTGATTTTCACTGCTTTTGGCCAAAATAGCCATTCAGGAAGAGACCATCGCGTCCATATGATAATTTGTCAAATTGATATTTTTGTTGTTGTTGTTGTTTTGTTATGTTTTCATTTTTTTCTTTCCGAATTGAGTTTGGGCCTTAGAGGAATACTTTGGGTCTCTTATAGCTTTGCTTTCTAAGCAGTTTCCCCATGTTGAATTTTGATAAATTCTTTTACCATTTGAATTAAAATGCGCGATGTTTTACGGTTAAATGAACATTCTTGTCCATTTCTTGTCAAAAATAACCAAAAGCTGAAAAGACTTAGACAGTTACCTTATGAGCGTGACGATAGGTTCAAACATCTATATTCAGCCAGTCTTTCCTCAATAGAAATTGTCATTAAAGATTTCCAAGAAAAACATCAGGAAGAGGACGATAACAAGACGATAAGATCGTCAAACATAACCCAAAGATAAAAAGACGTACAGTCATCTTACGATCGTGACTATAGGTTCAATATATCGATAGATATCACCTATAATCAGCCAGCCCTTTCTCAATAAAAATTGTCATTAAAGATTTTAAGAAAAACAGAAGGAAGAAAACGATAAGATAGTAATTTTTATGGTTACCTGGAGAATCCTATGCGTTCAGAGTTGTGTGCATACAGTCGCGTAACGTGAACCATGAAAATTCATTTCGGAAGAATTTTGAGAGCTTACGTTAGAACAGAATTGTCTAGATCTATTTAAAGAATATCGGTGGCAAAATCAGTGACACATTGCTGTAGTTCTCTGAGAGGTAACAATGTGTGTCGTTATATCATGAACCTGTTACTGGTATGTTTCTCAGCCACTTTTGATGTGAGTTTTTGCTACCAGTCATAAGTCAACACAGATTCACTCCGCAGTTAAACAAACTCTTTAGGAAGCAACTTCCGATTTTCCCTAAAACTTGACTATCTGTTTCACTCTGTTATTATCTATATCCATAAAAATCAGAACCACATAAATCATCATAAAAATATAGATGTCACTTATTTGTTAGTGCTGGGCTTTAATCCTCTGGATGAAGTGATGGTAACATCTTGTTCTTACTAATTGTAGAACTTGAAGCTGCTTGAGCTTGTGAGGCGGCTTGTCGAAGTAAATCAGTTAACTCTTAAATTGTAAAGTCGGTAGAAAATACCAGAATGTTAGGGTTTCTATAGTGACATTAACAATAATAGGGCCTATATGACTCTAATGTGATATACCGCAGTTCTATAGAGACATTAATAGGGCCTGTATACTTTTTGGGTGATATACTGCAGTATGAAATATCACTTTATTCGTCGTGATATCTGGAGTCGGGTGGAAGACGTGAGATGAAGGAATACATTGTATGTTGTAATTCACTGTGCCGGGGAAGGAGAGGGGGGGGGGCAAAGTATGACTATATGACATTAATCAGGTTGGCCTATCGACCTCTCCAGGGTTAGAGCGAAACTATAGTATGTGTTGTGAATGTATTGTCATGATCTCTAAGAACAGAAAATATCAACACCGTGTCTTTAGTGTCACTCATAACGTGACTCAGTACTTGTACGACTGCATGGGAATGGGAAATATGAAATACAGTACTGTAATTGTATTGCATCAGAGTGTTTCTCTGCGATCGTCCACTGCTTTGAGCGAAAACGTGGAGACGCATTTAATCAATCCTAACTTACAACAAGCATAACATTTAGTGATTTACACAAGTACATGTACATTCGTGCCCATGCATATGTGAGTGAGGGCTGAATGCTTTGTATATATGTTGAACTTGAATATAAGTAAGCTATATGTACTTATAGAATCTTTGTGTGTGTGTGTGTGTTCCAGTTCATCTGATTTGGAAATGAAATACGTATTGTGGATATTCCTCTGATAAACACCGAGTAAATATACCAATTAATTTAAATACCATGAGTTTTAATTTATCAGCTTATACACTGCACTTTTTATCCAAATTGAATTATATAGTAACATAAAACTATTGGCTTTTAGAAACAATATTCATTATTGATATACTATGTAATTACATTCTATAAGTTATCGGTTGATTGATTGGTTAATAGATTGGTTGATTGGTTGGACGATCGGTTGGTTCTTGGATGGTCAGTTACGTTGTTTAATTTGTTGATCGATCGGTTGGTTGGTTGGGTGATTAAGTGGTTGTTTGGTCGGTTAGTATATTGGTTGGTTGTTGATTGGTTGGTTGGTTGGTTGGTTGATTGATTGATGTGTTGGCTTGTTGATATTTTTCTCAAGCATTAACAAGGAAGAAAACAACAAAGGAAAAACACTTGCTATTCAAACCTGTCTTTGCTTCATGTTTTCATATTTTTCTATTCCCCTATTGCTGAGTTTTGTTTTTTTTTTTCGGTTGTTTTAGTTCTGTTTTTTTTTTTTTTTTCTCTTTCACTTGAGATAAGACTAGTTTGTATTTGTAATGTTTCATTTTGACTTTTGTCTCCCCATGCAACATGTAATGACACCAGCTGGTGAATGAGTTTTCCATTAAAGTATGTATATTAGAAAACGATGAGAGATCTGTCCTCTTTAATCTTGGTCGTCCTCTTCTGGTATCGCTCTATATCGCCGTTTCTTTCTGTATTAGTCTCTTTTTCTTCTCCTGATTTTGCTATCTTTTTGATCAATTTATTTCTGTCTCTTTCCCAACTCTGAGTCTCTTGCTCTCAGTACACCAATTCTCTCTCTTTGTAGCTCTGTCTTTTTCTTGTTTCCAAAATATTTAAGCCATTCTGTATGTATATTCATTTCTTGAAACCCTTCTCCGTTTTTTTTTTCTCTTTTTCTCTTTCCCTTACGTAGTATATTTGTTAAAGTAATAACTAATCAAAAGCGAGCTAGTTGATTAATTACTAGCAAATTTAAAATTAATAAATATGCGATATTTTGTTAGAGTTGTAAACAATGAGTCAATTAATTGATTAATTATAAACTAAGAGATAAATAAATGAATATGTAAATAAATAAATAAATAAATAAACATTTTTGACTGCCTCGTTCAGATTCTCTCTCTCTCTCTCTCTCTCTCTCTCTCTCTCGCTTTACGTCCTTCCTTCCCGCGGGGTAACTGTTAAAGAGATCAAGAAACAAAGAACATATCTATACAACATACAATTAAAGTCATAACAGGCTTATGGACTCGAAAACTGCTGAATGTAGCCATCTCAAATTTAGCACACAAGATTGTTGCATAAACATAAAGATCTGTGTTTCTACTAATATAAACCCGAAGAAAGCTTACTGTGTTCGATGTTATCCTAAGAAGGCGATGATAATTGAATAGTAACCTTGCAAGAGTGTTTGATCCGAATTGTACGTTCGATAGAAAGGCGCGTTCAAACCACAAAACACGTTTTCTTGAACTTTCAGTTTAATCATTCAAAATACCAACGTTGAAGTGCGTACGTTTGCCATATCCTTAAGTAGCAGAGCAGTATTGTTTTTGACCCAAATTTAAAACATCTACGAAGGTCGTCGGTTCTCTTCTAGCAAATAAATAAATACATAAAGGTTTGTTGTACGACTTTGTATGTGGAAATTACTGGGATCCAAATTTAATGATATAGTTACGTTCTTGTGTCAAAACACCGTGGATTATTTGAGTTTCTGGTGGTTTTTTTCCTTTCTGTTTTATAAAATTGACTAATGAAAGGACATGTTTAAATAGAACGGATTTCTTAGAACTGTAAGACTGCATTTATGTTCCTATTTAATTAAAATACGTTTATGATTAAGTGCCAAGATTTGTCGCACACCCAGATGACATGAGTAGTACGTAAAAGGAGTGAACGCTTGGGGGATACTTGAATTTAACTGACGCCGTAGGTTCAGAAGTGTAAGTTGAAAAGCCTGACACTAGACGCGTCCCATTCATGACATTTGAAAACTAAGGTGTAAGAGGACTACAAATATCCAGTTTTTAGAAAATTGGAGGGGTTCAGCTCATGAGTATAGTTAGTCCTGGGCCATAAATATCCCCCTTAAAAAGAAATCAGAAGGAACAGCCACTGCTAACAGTTGTCCAAACCAATGGTTTGAATCAACGACTCCCAACAAATTGAAGGCATAGCGTCGTTAGAAATAAAATTTCAGTTTTCTAATATACAGAGAGTGGACATAATTAAGCTCTTCGTTGGACTTCATTTGGTTAGATCTATTCTTTGGCATTTCCAGGGTTATTCGTTTTTGTCCTCTTCTGGCCTACACTTCAATTCAGCGTGAACTTCCCTACATCACCTGTATTGCAAACGCCTGACGCCTAATATGTGTATAACATAATACTATTTATAAATGTCAATGTCCTAGGTGACCGTAACGCCAGAAGCCGTGGTGGAACAAATGAATTCTACACCATGTCCCTGATCATTTGGCTCTGTCCTGTTCTCTATAAACATCTACGAGATAGTTTAGAAGTCTTTAGTAAGCCTGTAAACCTTATATTTTTACAACAGTCATTATTATAGTTATAGCCTCCTTGTGAAATATTTTTCTCCTTAGGGTGGGGTTTAAAATCTGGAGTAAGAAGAGTTTTGTTGGATTGCTGGACCGTCGAGATGTGATCATTGGATAAAGTTAGGAATACTCTTCAAATTTCAGAACCGTAAGTAATTGATATCTTTTCTTTTCTTTGAATAAGAATGTTATCTTCTCTAATTTTTCTCCTCTATCTGTCTTCCTTTCTTCCTTGTCTGTCACAGTAACATCAGCAACAATAACTAGTCACAACAACAATATTGACGACTACACTAACAGAAACAATACTGAAAACAAAATCAACGACATCATCGCCTTTACCACCACCACCACCAACAACAACAACAACAACAACAAAAGTATCAGCAGCAACAACAAAGCAAAAACAACAGGAAGGATATCACAACTAACAAAGAACCAACGGCTACGATTACCGAGACGAATTTCAACTAGACCCCATCAATGACAACTTACCCTATAGGCGAAGATTATTACAATAATAATAATAATAATAATAATGATGATAATAATAATAATATAACAACAACAACAACAACAACAACAATAATAATAGTAATAATAATAATACTAATAATATATTTTTTTAAAAATAAAGAACAGTCGAGATAACCTCCACTAGGAGGTTGAAAGACGTATAATTATATAACGTAACGTAATTAACAATAATAATTATAGCTAAAGAAATCAGTTTAGCCAAGTGAGCTTGAAAATTTGGCCCGCGATATCAGTTAGCTTAATTAATTTATCAAATCCTTCATATTGTTTTTGCCTTAAATATATTTGATGTAATTGATTAGTTGCCGGTAGACAGTCGTCTTAATTGCAAGAAATCTTTATAACGTGTTAATGATGGTGATAATAGTACAAAATACTTATATAACAGTCAATCCTCAGAGAACTAGCCATGAGCGCCCCCCCCCCCAATCTTTCAAAAAATCGTATATACATGCATGCACACATAAAAACGTATCTATAAGACACATTCATAGCTTGTACTCGCCCACTTGTATGTCATTCAGTGAATTACATGTACAAATTCCCTTCATATCCATAATGTCCACCTAATTTTGAGTTTTGAGTTGACGCTTAAATTTATTGTAACCTTTAACCTCTCTTATATTATGTTGAGGACGGCTACTATATTCTAGAGAATCTCTTAAGTTCAGCAGTCTACACCAACAGGACTTACTACATGTATTTCAATGTTAAGTCTGTCCAGTCTCTCACAATGGTGTGTCTTTCTTCACGGTCTGTTTGTCAAGGCCTGGTCCGTTTTGATGCAATATTATTTTACGACCACAGGGAACAATCTGTCTGTAGCCCATAGTATTACACTCTTCATTGCTACATCTTACAAGCTACATTATCGGAGCTTAAAATTTGTATTATCATATCTTACAAATAGTATGACTTATAGCAATCACAGATCGATCCTCTGTCATCAGAAAATTGTTGGCAGTTAGTGATTAGTGATGGAGCTTGTTTACTCAGATTTGAAATAATGGTTTATTCTATATTGAAAGGTTTAACGCAGACGTTGTTAACCGCAGCGCCCTTGGGCGGCTTGTCGGAATGAAAGAGTTAAAGTATACACATTAAGAACAAGCTGATAAAACACGGTAAGATGCTCTGAGATCTTTGGCCCAATTTAATGTATAATTATAATACAGTTATTACCAAAACACACTGTATAAACGTTTTATATTTTTATTGTCTTAACACAAACACACATAGACACACGAAATGCCTAATCATTCGCGACCGAGTCCATTTAAAAAAAGTTTAAAAAAGGTCAACTTAGTCCCTCTCTGATTACAAATATCTGTTCAAGTATCCCATGAAGTATGATATCTTAAGATGCTTTTACCATTTCAGCACCTACTCCACTCCACCACCCCCCAGCACCATAATTATTTGCCTAATGAATTAGAACACTGATACTATGTAAAACATTCCATTTATGTGTAACGTGAGTTACACTATTTCGAGATAAGACGGTTTCGCAGTGATTACTTGACATGATTTCGTAGTTAGTAGCTTAACTCTCTGACTGCTAGAACTAGAACGATTAGAATTTGAGAAATCAACGTACTGTTAGATCAAATCAACAGCAACTGCTACGTCTCCTAGAAAAACCCAAACAGTTCATTTACATTGTCGATCTTTGGTTATCTACATCTGAAAGGAGGCAAGCGATTTTAACTTATGTTGAGACAACAGAACGAACGCTCTTGGAGCTTGACGGTGAGAGAGTTACGAACTACCCCACTACTATCTGTCTGTCCATCAGATCTGTAGTGCGCGACCAGTCGCATAGTAAACTACCCGAGTCATCTGGGGGCTGAGAAAAAAAAATAGAACGATAAAGAATGCCTTCCACTCCCGGCGGACATGATACGATCTCTGTGCCTCCCAACAAGGACCATGAGAATCAACAACAGAAGCGATGGGCAGTAAACAGAAAACTGTTACCTTTGAAACTGTTCTACTTCTTTTTCTACGGAGGTGAGAACTCTGATTATCATTATCATTAGGTCATTAGGCCTATTGTTATCATTGTTTGTTACCACTATTATTTTTAATATGTATATTTGCATACTACTTCAGGCAAGTAGAAACTGTGCAGGTGGACAATCTGATAGATAGATAGATAGATAGATAGATAGATAGATAGATAGATAGATAGATAGATAGATAGATCCGTACTTACATACATACATACATACATACATACATACATACATACATACATACATACATACATACATACATACATACATACAATCATATAGAGGCGTATGGCTATATGGACAGTCGTCACAAGATGAGACTAGTTGCTATTAAAGAATCTTCATGGGACAATTTGGTGGTATCCAGACTCGAACTTACTGGCCTCTGTTTCTTTCCATTTTGACATAGGTCACTCTGCAGCCTCGGTTTCTCCATACTCACTACAAGCACCTAGCGGAACTCTGTACGCTTCTATTGAGTGCGACGTGAACTCTGGGTTTGGCATTTACTCCAGGCCTAATGTTACAATCTGTCTATGGATCTCTACAGGTACAGCCGATTTTGCAACTGCTCAACAGTCATGTCAGGGTAAGTGTGAGAGGGAAGGATTGTAGATCTACTGACAGACAGGGCGAGAAAATTATAATATGAGTCTGGAGAGGGGAGATTAAAGGTTGTGAGTTCCGAAATAAAAAACCCGAAATATCAGTGAAAGACAGCGAGCTTGATGGACAGTGATGAGTGGCTGCATGATGGATTTAAGAACGCATTGATGAAAAGATGAATGAATGGTTTAGTATTCAGGTTTGAGGGCGTAGATGAATTGCTACATCTATTGGTGGGCAGACAGACAGGTGAAAGAATGGACAGATAGATGGATTGATGGTGAATGTAAGAATGGATGGGTATATGGATCTAGGGATGGATAGATGGATGAATGAATTGTGATTGGCTAGATAGATGAATAGATTGGTCGATATAAGGATAAATGAATCCGTTCACAGCCGCATGGACTGGTAAATATATGCCTGTAAAGATAAATTGATGGATGGAAGGATTGATGGATGGATGGATGGATGAATGAATGGATGAAAGGAAAAATGGATGAATGAATGAATAGATGGATGAATGAATAGATGGATGGATAGATGGATGGATAGATGAATGGATGGATGGATGGATGAATGGATGGATGGATGGATGGATGGATGGATGTGGATGGATGGATGGTTGTGCCGGTGTACATGTGGTTGGAGGGACCAATGTTTGGATTTGTGAATTCGTCAAAGGACCGGTGGGCGGGCAGATGGATGCATGATTTGACACACAGATGGACGTTTGAATGATTTGGTGGGTGGATGGATAGAAGGTTGACATGTTGGATGAATGAATGAATAGACAGGTGAAGAAATGAATGAATGATAGAGTTTATGTCTTTATGTCCAACAAATAAAGTTCTTAATGAAATGCTTTCACATCCCTGTCTGCTTCCCTTTAACACTTTTCCTTAAAGGGGTAGTGCAACATCATTTTGTGGTATCAAGTTCCTTTTTGTTTTTGCCTCAAATGAAATGCTACTGTTGTTGTAAACCCACTGACACACAAATTAGAAACCGATGGCTTCCTAAATTTGAGATTTTAACGGATATAGAGACGCGATCGATCGGACCGCTTGGTTCTCCGTATTTGACCGTAAACCGGGTGTGACGTCGCTACTTTCCGGAAGGCACACTA
>JBCAUA010355299.1:0-18703 GCA_038406235.1 Peronia verruculata | reverse complement strand
GAACCAGCAGTTCCTTTTGTTTTTCTTGTAATTTTTCAAGTTCGTCTCGACTTGGGAAACTCAATATGAGATGATCCTCAATGTGTTGCTAAGTAGGAAAGAGGGAAAGTCCAGACGTCTCGCTAGTGCTACATTAACTGACGGACTGAGTGAGTGACAAGCTGATTATGTCTGAGGAGCAAGGGGAATCAGACTAACGGCTATCAGGTTCCGGCGTCACAAACGTTAATTGTCTGCAGCAGGTGCATGAGACGTCACTGGCTCAACATCCAAACAATAACCAGATAGACACACATAAATTATGGGATAATTAAATTGCAGAAATGATTACAATGCGTAGTTACAAGGAGACGCCGTTTTAATTTTAATTCAAACATTAACGATTAAGGATATAAGCAATCTTGTCATGCTCGCTAAGCGATGCACCATTTCTCATGGTTTGCATATGGGTTATACTGACAACAACAAAGATCGCAACAACAAGAAAGTTCCACTGAAGTCGTTTTTCACCCCCTCCCTTTCACTTCTCCAACCCCATCCGCGAATATATCAGATGGAATAACACGTGGTTTCACACCTGACAGTTTGGTTTTCAACACACAATGGAACTCGCCTTTTAACTAGCCAGCAACTCGCTGAATATTTCACGATTGCCTTTACGAATCACCTAATTGTCATCACTAGTCAGACTATTATCTATGATATGAAGCAAGAATGATCACTGGCCAATGACAATCACGACGACTGATAATTGAGTAACATATCAAATACCTTTATACCTTGTAATTTCTGTAGTAACAAAAAAAAAAAAAAAAAGAAAAAGTGTAACGTCAAGTGAGGATAACAACACTAATTTAATTCTTAAGATACTAATCATATATCAAAAGTAAAAACTACTTTTGATTTTTCCCAGAAGCTGGGCCGGATAAAAATCTACAGGAATATGTTAAAATCTCATCATGAAAGTTGCGCAATTCTCTGATGGTAGCATATAAACCTAAGGACACACAAGTCTACACATTAAAAAGTCGTCACATATGCATGTAGGAAAAGTGCAGATATCGTCAATCAGGAAGTTGCCAATATACCGAAAAATGGGCTATACAAATTTCACCCTTGCATATCTTCATGACCCTGTAAACATCGGAATATCAGTATCTTCATATCAGAAATAAGAAATATGAAAAAAAGGTCTAATTAATTCAGTCCTACGAGCTCCTGGGCTGAATATCCGGCTTCTTACAGATTAACGCCAACGTTGGGGCCAGGGAAAGTTTTTGAGACATGATATTAAATATTACGAGACTTGTCTTCCCCGTCAGGTAATGACGGGACATATACCGTGTGCCGCGCCTATATGTACAATAACAGCAGAAAAAGATCCGGGTGCGAACGCCCTGGGTCAAGGAGAACACAACTTCCCCATTGATACTAGATAGCCAAGAGCAAAGCGGTCAAATCTCCCATAAACTGGAACATAAGTTCACTGTAATTAACAACAAAAGAGAGGGAGAGGGAGAGGGAGAGAGAGAGAGAGAGAGAGAGAAAGAGAGAGAGAGAGAGAAAACACCTTTACTTCCTTTCTGTGACCCAACGATCTTCTCACTACTGTTTTCAGTTCCAAACAAAAAGTGTGCGGTCAACTAAGTCGTCACGGGTACTCATGCTGCGACACAAAAAAGCGGTGATCCGCTGTCGAGAGCATGTCCATTCATTTCAAAATGTCTGTCCATAAATAGTTTATTCTCTTGCCACATTATACGCGCACAAAATATGAAACAAGGCGACCTTAAAGCTGAAAAGAAAATTTTATTTATGCAGATTAAGATTTCAAGAAGGACGGGATCCGGGTCCACTGGAACGAATTGGGAGCAGGAAGAAACGGCATGGCTAGGTTGGGACCTGCAAACATATTTTGGCGGATATCAGGGAAAGGAAGGAGGACAACGCATACATTCTGGTTAAGATACACACAAACGTGTACAGTATACATAAATAATCTTTCATTGTTCGACTTGTCCTTACATCTTTTACCGCCCTGTGTTTCAAACATTGTCACATACAAAGATCATTAGTCAGCTTAAGACTAGTATATTATGTACAACATCAAATTCTTCATGAACAGATTTCCCATGTTCTCTTAAATGAAATGATAATGATATTGCAAGTCATCAAACAATGCCACAGTAATTCCCCAGCATAGAGATCGTCAGTTGTTTAACAAAAAGAAGATATAACCTTGACAGAAGACGTTTAAATGGCTATAACAAGGCCACATTTCAATTATGATGAATACATAAATAATAATAATAATAATAATAACTTTTGAACATTATAAAATATTTTTTCTGAAGCTTTTGATACCCATTCACACTTTTTTCTGACCTTAAAAATATATGATATATAAATATATAAAACAAAAATAAGAAATCTGAGCTAACAATGCGAACAACAGTACTAGCAAATTATTATTTTTTTTTTTTTTTGCTATCTCTGTAAATGGATCTAGACCACACACCTTTTAGTCCAAGAACTAATTTATCTAATAAATATACCGTACATTACTATTCACAGTGAATGGAACGGCTGAACAGCCTTGTGCAACAGCAAAAAGGCAAGGGCAAGAAACAGAGGGAAAGCTGATGGGAAAAGAGAGAGAGAGAGAGAGAGAGAGAGAGAGAGGGGGGGGAGGAACGTGTGCGCGCGTATATGTGTGAGGTGAGAGAGGCAGAGAGAAAGAGAGAGAGAGAGACCCAGTCAGAACCACTTGAACTGGCAAAGATCAGGTCAGATTGTTCCGTGACTGAAGTGATCGAGAAATTTTATAACCCAAACTTCTTCCATAAAACTGACACACAAATATGATTCATTTGAAACAATGTAAAGTGCTAAAACTAACGAAAAACGTCATTTAACATGGAGAGATCTAGGACATGCTCAGTCCATGAAGATAGGGGTACAAGTGTACCAAACACCAGCGCTATATAAAAGGGTTTGTACAGTATATCCGAAGTAACAGCAATTAATGGGGTGACCAAACTAATGCTATTATTATGTATAGGAATAGGCTCAAAAAAGATTGACGCAATGTCGTAGTTCACCTTTTACCATTACAGTGATTTATTTCTGATATTTCAACTGGGGATGAAATCATATTTCCACCGAAAAGACAGAACTCAATCATTTTATCTCCTCACAGGAAAAAACGCTTTGATTATGCATGTTTTACCCAACAAATTATCGCACCTCATTACTGAAACATTAAATGTCTATCTCCCCCCCCCTCCCTTTCCCCCTCCTATTAGAGGACCCAAGCAAGATAACTAAAACACGAACAAGAACAATTTACAAAGACAACGATAACACACCCATCCACCTGCAATCACAGCATATATAGTTTGATATATCATATAAATATATAATTAATTGTATGTATTAATTATTGACCAACGGACACACTGATCCGTGAATGTAGTTTTTTTTTTTTTTAAACTGGACCAGTGGTTTCCAACGTTTTTGCACTCGCCACCCCTCGCCCAAAGGCTTGAAACTCACGTGACCTCCTACTCTCAGTCTCAGCAGCTTTATTAACATTTTACATGTATTCCCCGTGATGAAGTGTGTAGGGGGGGGGGGGGCATTAACAAGAAAGCTGTTTGAGAATCCCGTAATTATTAGCAAACTACAGCTATCTCAAGACATCGAACCACTGTGACACTTTCTTTTTTTTTTAATCGAAAAAAAAAAAAAAAATGAAAGAACATTGAAAAAAAAAAAATCTTTACCAAATGAGTTGAAAATAATTTTATCCCAAGCCATCTCTAGCAAGGCTATGCGACCCCTTGCCAAGACTTCGCGACCCTCTTGGAGTTCGTGACCCACCGGTTAGGAACCCCTGATCTAGATGGAAGACATCCATCTGAGAGGGGGAAGTACAGTATATATTATGACACTTGATCTCCCCCCCCCCCTTTTTTTTGCTGGTCCTTTCTATCTCTCTCTCCCTCTTTTGTACAGTTTTGCACCTTGTTACATTTATAAGCTAAGCTTTGTTAACTTTGTAATACTTGTTCCTCTGTGGTGTCATAAAAAAAAAAAAATGTACGAAATCAAAAGACTACATGTAATTCCTTCCATCTCAGAGCACAGGTGAATTAAAAAAAACAAAAAACAAAAAAACTCTCTTCTCAAAATCTGCTTCTGAGAATTTAAAACCGTTGAATTTCTAACCCCTGGTTTATTCCTCGTATAATAAAGGGTGTCACACGACACCCGACCAGGAATAGCAAAATCACGGTAAGTTCATTCTAAAGCCTGAGGAATTTCATTCATACTCAGCGATCCACCACGCCGCGACGATCCAATGGCCTAATGCTAAATGTCCCTTTCAAAATTCGACTAAAATAGGCAAATAGCTCATAAGGTCACGCATTGATACATCAATTTCACGAGTGGATCACGCTAGCCCACATAAGTCCTGGGTAAAATCAGGACAGTATGGGTCCATTCAGTGGTCTGGGGCGGTGTATGCTACAACAGACAATTGCGGCATTTGAGGTGTGAAAGGTCAATTTTGGCCCTCCTACCCAAACGAAGAAACACGAGTAGCACATTTCATCATCAGTGTGTATAACATCATCCCCATCAAACGCTTTTCTGATTTGTAAAGCCCAGTAGAAACCAGTCCCTGTCCCATGGCAATGCGTATGTTACTGGAAATTAGATTTAAAAAAAAAAAAAAAAACGAAATCAAAGACAATAAGGAAGTGAAAGATACAAAATATAAGACAAGCTGATTTAAAAAAAAAATGGATATACCTCTATCACAGCTAGGCATTTGTTTGTTTTATTTATTTATTTTTTTTTTTGGTCACCTAGACAACACCTTGAAGCTTTCAATTTAGAACACGTTGTAAATGATGTGGTAGCCTATTCGTCTGAAATTGTTAAGAACATTCCCCCTCCCCCCGCCCCTCCCGAAACATTACTATTTTTCTTCATTTACCATAGATTCGGTGCTACGACCAGACCTCCCCTACTCCCAATTTCTGATCCTGTTTTATCAATCCTGTTTTATAAAATGTGTGATGAGCACCAGTTCCTATTCTGTCAGAATTTTTTTTGCTGAACAATCTCAGTTATAGGCTTACCCCATCTTGTTTGCTCTCTCTGACAAATATTAATAATATATCAAGATAATGCATCTACTTCCATTAGAACTGGGCTCATGAGACCATAGCCCTATTTAGCATACCACACCAATCAATGTAATGACTTTTTTAAAAAAAAATCTATGAACAAGTTTAGATTAAATTATAAATATCATACACTGATAAAATGAAGAGTAAAACCTTTCATCAAACAAGCCTTGTTTGAAGTGGAATGATAAGATTATTATAAATTAGGATGTGATCAGCTGTAACATAATTGCCCAAGTGATTCTAACGATACTTCAAGTGATAAATTTTTCAATGCCCTCTTGATCTTAACAACTATCCCATTAAGGACAAATTGACAATGAGCTCTCTCTCTGTTCCCTAATGACTGTGATTAAGGACTAATTTGTTGTAATAATGGACTTGATCAGCATCTCAGTGTGGCCAGAGGCTCAACCCACGTGGAAGAAAAAATGTGATTGTGAACAACTGCAAACTACCAGGTTTTAAAAAAAAAAATTAAAATTCATGGAAAAGTTACTCTACCTTTTTTCTTTCCCTCTCAATGATTGTTGTTATGATAACTGTGTTCCAGTAATGACCCATAATGTATTAATTATATATGGTGCAGTGAGAATGTAAACAAATAAGTGGAGAGATTCCCATCATGTGACATATGGGGTAAGCAAATGAAGTAATCGTTACCATGATATGTATACTGAGAGATTCAAATAGGGTCTACTACTACTACTAGTTTTGGTCCCATATCCAGATATCTCAATCTGGGACCTAGAAGCCAGGTCTGAATGCATCATGTGGGTTCAACGACCTCTAAAACAAGCATAGTATTATCCACTAGGTCAGTCCTTGCCCTAGATCTTCCCACCCACACAGGTAGTCCAACTGCTGGATGTTTGCAATCACAGATAACAATGTCCCAGACTGGAACTATCAAGACCTCTCTCTGATGACTGTGGTACCTGTAGTTTAGTGACTTTCCCCCAGTGAAACAGGTAATTCCACCAGGATTACTTTTTTGGAATGGAAACAAAACAGCCTTTTTGATTAGACGTATGGTTATACAAATTCTTTAAACTGGGTTTGAGCCAACGCAGCAGTATGATTTGACATAAATATAATTCAATACAACAGAATGACATGGCATTTCTATCACCGCCTCTTTCTTTTCTCTGTCAACAATAAAATTTCCATAACAAGCATCAGAAAAACATAGCTGATAAGCCTTATTACATTTTTGGAGATAAACATCTGACATAGATTAATACTGCACAGCCTTCCAACAATATCTTCGAATTTTACTGCTGCACAGTAGTCCATCAATCAGTTCATTAATTATCAACCACTTGTAAAACTGGTAAAATCTCTACTAGAATTTGTTTTGTTTTTCTCAGCCTCATTTGCAGCCTGGTCATTAGAAAGAATTGCTGATCCCTTTGCAAACAAATATAGTCTAAATTTGGATAGTGGGGCTGTATTTTTCACCCGAGAGAGACAAAATTCAGGAGTTCCCCCTAATGTGAATTTTAAAAATCTATTTTGGCATAGGCTGTGGACTATCTAAATTGACCATTTCCTACTTATCACATCTCATTTCTGGCAGGACATGAAACTATGAAATTTCAAATGAATTGCTGGCTCAATCAGTAAAATATTGCCACTTCTAAGCAGGAAGAAAGAAACTGAGGACAATACAGTGGTGTCTATATGATTTTCAAACTAAACTTACATCATAGAGGATAAAATTAAAGTAAGAACCCCATAATGCTCTGTTCTTTTCATTTAAATGTTTAAAGCATAGGAGTCCTTTCTGTGTCATTTCTTGGTCTCATTAAAATTTAACATTTTAAATATTTACTGAAGCTTCAAATCTATTCTCTGTAATCAAAATCACTGCAGATTCTTTTGCTTATTTCATATTTTTCATAAGCCTGAAGTTGAAACCCTTACAAACATGCTTGGTAATATTTTAAGACACATAAGGACAAAAAAAAAAAAACAGGGATTTTTCTAGACTTTTCTATGCTAGTGAATCATGTGCTGTCTTTTTTTTTTTTAATGTTTGTAGTGTGTGTGTGTCAGCTCTGCACCAAGAAATGAAGCTTTTCTGCCACATGTAGATCTAGATTTAGATTCCACCACTTGCTGCTTTTTTTGGTTTGTGGTGTGTGTGTGTGAAAGGGGGGGGGGGGGTGTCAGCTATGCATCAATAAATGAAGCTCCTGATTCTGCTACATGTAGATTTTGATTCCTCTACTTGTAGCCTACATTACTGCAATTTCTGTAGTGTAATTAATATCCAGCAGATCTCACTAACTTGACTCATGCTGAAATTCGCCTGTCATTGGATCTCTAGATCTAGACACTGGATCGAAATCTACAATGATTTCATAACAGTTATGTTGCATAATTCAGGTTTTCGGCATCACATGACATACGTAACTAGTGTGCCGAGTATACGATGGTTTTCATTACTTTTGCCATTCAGTTTTATCCAGCGAATGGATCTTGAATATAGATCTACATCTAGATCTAGATCTAGTCTAGATCAAGACTACTATTTCTGAGGAAACAACTGCGACAGAGTGCTTAGGTAACCGTTGTTTTTCCCGATTATTCATGATGGTTCTGGAAAACGAATGGTAAAATCTAAGGAGGTTTTATGACTTGATTTTCCGATCCTGTAAATCTTGGAATCAAGAGTGACCAAGATATTTTTGTTCCTTCCTCTTCTTTTAACAACCATGGTTCCATTTTCTCTCCCCGATCAACAAGATCAAAACAATTCGGCTGTTTCCAAGACGTGAGAATCCGGGACGACTCATGCTAAGGCTAAGACCAAGATCAAACAATCGATTTCGTCAGCGACAGAATGCCACAGGGGGACTAAATTATCGGTAGGCTAATATAACAGGTTCCCCCTTGAAGTCTGAAGTTACATTACAGATTAATTAAACGAAAAAATGTCACTTACCTTAGATATGTGAGGACTAGATGTTATACGTTTGCTGAGAAGTGTAGTAATATTTCTGAGGACGGTCTCTGACTGAGAATGACCGGTGTCTCGTAAAGCCGTACGTAAGCCTGAGCGCGCCCGAGACCGCGTGAACTCGCTGATGTCGGGGTCAGTGATCACGTGAGACCCAGGCCGGTGATCAAAGGGAAGTAACACTGTGTTACTTTCATGCTCGTCCTGTTTTAAGAAGTTACGATCCTTTTCCCGTGTTTCGCTTTTCCGTTGCACATTAACATGCAGGCTCATGGAACTTTCAAATATTTAATGACAATTCTTATTAATCTTATTACATTTACTTATCTGTCCTGCACGCACCTGCATCACCCTAAGTAGATAGAAAGCGCCGATAGATCTAGATCTAGCTCTACATATATATGCAGTGCCCCGAAGTTCGCGCCCTATTTTTAGCTACTCTGCCTAAATCTCGCGAAATCCCGTTCCTGTAATCAAATGAGAGTGTTAATCATTCTCGCGAGATCTGAAGCGGTTCGGGAAAACCCGAGGCGCGGACTTCGGGACACAGACGATACTAGATTCTACTATCAAACCGTGGCACGATCAAACACATTGATACAGGCTAACTATGCTACAAGTTGATCTCAATCGATTACCCAGTGCATTGACAGAGTCTAATGCATATAGATCTATTATTATGCTTATTTTTTTCTTCCGTAATTGTCTTTGTGACTTTGTGTCTTCTGGAACAATTTGACCAGACATAGATCTAGATCTAGATCTCTAGATATAGATCTAGCTAGTTTAACAGACAATCCAAGCCGAGATTCTAGATCTAGCTTGATCTAGATCTAGATCTAAATCTAGATCTAGGTGTTTTCATTCATTGTAGCCTGGAAAAGCGGTTGAGTTCTGCCATAGATCGTGGAGTTAGATCTACGATCTATGGTTCTGCTCAACTTTTGCCCTGAGCAGGGGAAATCACTCCCGTTAGATTTAAGCAGTTATCCTCTGGCTTAGGTAGAGATGGAGGGAACTGCAAACACAAACAAACAGTCAGGCCAAGATCTAACTCATAGGCCTACAGATGACTTTGTTTTGCGAAAATTAAGTTTTAGTATCATGTCTCTTCAAAACGACATGGTTTATGAGGTTAGCCCAAAATGACGTAGGAATCCTCCCAATGACTGACTTGACTCTGTTGTTCAACTTAAGTTTATACTTCGCTCACCCAAGATAGGCCCTAGATCTATAGATAGATCTAGATCTAGATCTAAGATCTGAAGATATCTCTAGATCTAGATCTAGATTAGATCTAAATCTGATAATTTTTAGGCAACATACAGTAATATTTGCAATCAGTATGTGCCATTTTCCACTTCTTACGTTGCAACTTCACTTCAGTTGCAGCGATGAGCGGGGGCCATAGGAGTCCTATGTTTACAAGCAGATTTGGTGGCATCTCTGAAGTGTGGTCCCTAAGTGCGTCGTAGAAGTAATGGGCACCATAGTACCTTCTCTAGAACAAAGTACCTTCTTTGAGATTTTTCGGCACATTTTTAAGTTAATGAAAGAAGAAAGAACTCTAAAGTTGAAATGCTGATTTACAATTTCTTAACTGAGATTGAAGTCAAAGCTTTGAAAAACTATAATCATGTGATGTAGATCTAGATCTAGATCTAGTTATTAAGCTAAGGCTAAGACCACATATATTTATAATTACATATATTAATATTAATAAGAGCTTGAACAGTTTTGAGGTATCTATCTATCATTTTTGTCGCTATCCTGCTATGGAATTGGTTATTTCATTTTACTTTAGCTATCACAAACTTAACTTTAATAAAATATGTTAACTCCTACACAGATTGTTAGGAGTGTTGCTCTCAAACTAAAAGGATGCAGTTGTGCCAGTGATGGACTGTTGATGGTCAATCTTGGTGAGGAGCTGCTTCCATTCCTGAGTGATGCTGAGTTTACTCCTCTGTGGATACAGTTGCTTGACGGATTATCTGTTTTGAGAAATGATGCTGCTGCAGCAGGAATTTACAACTATGTCAGGGAGAAATTAGCCAGAATGTTTCATGAAGGTAACACTGGCATAAGAATACAGATCTGATCATTGAATTGTGAATAGTTTAAATATAAGAGCAACAATTCTGATTGAAAGTGGTTGAAATAATGCAAATGTGTGAGAGATGAAACACTTGAAATTGCAGAACATGTTCAAAGTTATACCGTTATTTTGTGTGCCAAATTGTATCATCTATTTGTAAAGATTGATTGTAATGTTCTAATAAGTCATGATGTGGACAGATGTTGAGTGCCAGATGAATAGAGTCAGATGTCAAATTTTTTATGGACAGAATTATCACTGCTAATGGAAAAGGGGATGAATGTCCTTGACTCTGATAAAAAAATATAATTCAGCTATGACTCCTCAATGCTAAGATATATTATATATATTCAGCTTCACAGTTAACTTCCTGGATCTCATGTTCAGTTAAATTTTATTTTCCCTATGAAGTTCTCTTTGACATCCAACCAGAGTCACTTGGTTATGCAACAAAAACAATTGGGAAATATTGGTGAGAGATTGTTATGACCAGCTTTGTTACTTCCCTTTACCAGAGATCACAGGTGTTGAGCAAGCAGTGTTGGGAAGTAAAAAAAAAAAATGCTTGTTGTTGTTACAAAAAAATGGTCACCAAAAATTTGATAAAATTATAACATTAAAAAGAAGACACTTTCTTTTACACTCTAGTTTTTTTTTTTTTAAAGTTGTCATGGAGTAAAGGGCCCGGACGTGATTTTTGTCTTTTTTACTATACTTGTTCAACACCAACTGTGTCTGGCAGAGGGAAGTTGGTCACAATGACTTCCCATTTCCTCCACTTTTACGATAATGAAAAATGAGCAGAGTCATTTTGTTTATGCATGTTACTTATGAAATAATATATTTTTTTGGTCTAGACAGTCTTCCATTGCCACTTTTGCATCACCTGTGGCTGTCTGATCTGCCAAGTGTGGAATGCACAGTTTTGGCTCTGGTCAGATATGTTTGCAGTAGTCGATTCACCTCCTGCCCATCACAGATACTTGATGCATTAGAAAAATGCCATTTGGTAAGTCTCATAGTGTTACTGGTTAAGTACTGTGAATTGTATTGGAAAGTTCAGTTAGTGCCGGAAAAGTTTGATTAAGCAGCTACCTATCATCAGTCTGCAGTCAGGTTCTTTTATGTGATAATTATAAATCAGCAACACTGGGATGAGATGACTTAAAGTGAGTTAAAATCAGTTTTTAAGTTATAACTCAAAATAAGTTCCAAGAGGAGATTTCAGCTTGACAAATTTTTTTGATAAAGAAACGATTGTTGTTGTCTTGTTTGTTCCTTCTATATTTGTATTTTGTTTAAGCATCATTTTCTAAATCCATAATTTGAACTGTATTTCAACTTGAGCCACCTTACAGGCTATTTCAAGAGTCCATAGTGTGTAGGCCAAGTAGATGTGATCTGACATGAACAACTTGGCATATAGATCTAATTCATTTCTCCTCAGGCAGAGATAGCCAGCAGAGAACCTGCAATGTACCATATTGTGTATGACATGTTGGAAGCCATAGCATCAGCTAGTAGTTCTGGCACTGTGGTGGACATCATGGCCTTGTTTTGTGAGACAGCGAGGAAAAAATTGGGTCCTGATAAACACAGAGTAATATATATACATGATACCTCAATGTCATAATGCAACATACTTCTAAATTGTGCTCCAGAGGTGAATCACTATCAGTCCCTTTACGGGGTGTGTTTTGTTATGCTTTCCATTATGTAGGTAATATGAACAGTGAAACCCAGCTGAGGTTTAGAAATGCACAGGTGACAGTCAGGAACTTTTTTTTTTTTTTTGTGATGTTTCTTGGGTATTTACAAAGGTTGACCTTTGCGCTGCCTTTCCTTCACTGTCCTTGAAAAAGAACTCGAATACAAATAAACATTCTTCCAAAATCTAGTTTCATTGATATATCAAACCACAGGTGACTAATACTAAAACTACAGTTCTCTCAAATCTTGAATCTGACTATATTTATAAGCAGAGTTTGCATTTTCACTCCTGAATTATAATAGCTCTATACACAGCCAGCACCTTTGTCTATGAATATTTGGGCCCTAGGGCTCCATGCTGTAAACTGTAATGAAAAATCAAAAAGGGATAAAATGAGTTATATTTACTTTATTGTTCACATAAGCTCATTGTTTGTTTTTTTTTATTTCACCACCATAGATTCTGAATAGATTCTGTGTGGGAAAGCAAGGAGGACTATACCTAGCTCATTTCTCAGATTTAGTCATGAATCACTATGAGTATATCACGAACAATTTAAAGGCCAAGATACTTTCATTCAGGTTCAAGATGTCTACATTAAGTTTTTTGTATCCTGCCATATATCTTATACTTTTGTCTGTTTGTGCTTCTCAGTTGATACTGCACAAAACACCTTTGGTTGGCCTGGATAACTTTGCATTATTTCTCACATCAGACACAGCTGGTAAGCTAATCATTGTTTCAAGACAATTGTTCTTGTACCGTATTGAGAGATATGAGTATAAAAGTCAATCTTTTTCCATAATTTTTCCACACTAAAAAATTGAAGATTGCAAATCCTCAGAGACAGGTCAGTTAAATCCATTATTGCAGTGTTGAATATAATAATAATGTGAGTGATATGGTATGTTTCTGTCCCTTTTTGAGTCTTTTTGAGAGTTTAACATTACATAATGAAAGCAACTTTGCTGAAATTTCTTCATCTCCAAATATTTTCAATCATGCAACTGAGAAAGAGATTCAAAAGCAGTACATGTAGCTTTTTAAAATCCTATAATTTATGTTATCGTTATATAAATATGTGTTTCACTTTGGCAGTTTCGCGTTTCCAAGAATGAGCTGAAGATGAGATAAGATATGGCAAGATGAAATAAGATAAATTTGTCTTCAAATGGAAATTCCAGTTTCAATTTGACATACTGGAAATAGTGTATCTTTCCTTGCACTTTCCATACAGTGATTTTATTCAAGCCTGTATGGAGCATTATTCTTCTGAGCTATTTTGTGTTATATATTCACTCTGTACTCTTCATTTTTTCTTTTCTTTATTCTTTCAGCTCTTACTTCATCAGCAGCTGTTATAACTCTTCAGAACTTACACAAAATGTGGTTGAATACTGAGAAAACTCTGTGCCTACCACCTCATGCCTCATCAGCTGGTCTTGACTCATTTGAATCTACTGAAAATCTAAAGAAAGCAATGAATCCAGAGATGCAAGATAGGTTATATGAAGAGCTATGGCATTTGACAGTGCAGCACAGACAGTGGGTGACTGCTGCTTTGAACAACATAATATTTTGTGATTCAAAAGTATGAATATTGACACTATAGTGAATATGATATTTAGAAACAAAAAAGTACAACTTTGTCTTTTGTTGAAACAGTTTAATAGATTATTATGCTGTTTCAGAAAGGAAATTTATTTACCTCCACCAATTCTTTTAATATTAGAATTCATCATGCCCTTTTCCTGGTCATTTATATAGTGGATTACCCAAAAAGCACTGATGGGGTGAACTGGTCAGGGAATCATTAACATTTTTCAGGAATCTGCAATGGACTTGTTCTAAGAAAAGCATTAAATTTATTCCACCAAATTTTGCTTCCACTTTCAGTGTCTCAGAATGGCAAAAGCTACCTTAAATGGACCTTTCTTAAGAAGAACATTAAAGTCACTCTTCCCAACTTCATTTCTGGTGTCTTGAAATAGTTCTAGCTGGTCTGTTGTTGCACCCCACCTGCATCAGTCATGGTCTGTTAAATCTTTTAACGCAAAGGAAGGAGTGTTGGGACAAATCATAGCATTCTTCTGCTTTGGCTGGGCTTCAGAACACAGAAATTTTCTATGTTCTCCCAAACTGGCTGTCATAGAAAAGTACAACAATATGGGTGGATTTGTGTTGTAAGTGAATTGTTGCAGCAGAGAGAAAAATCAAAGAACATTTGAGATGCGACACAGTGAAATTTGGCACTTGTCGAATTTTGAGCATATGGAACTTTTGGTTTCAGTGCGAAGAATATTCCTTCCTGTCCTGAGTGTACAAGGTATTTTTTGTTCTACCATAAGTAGAAGTCAAGATTTTGGCAATTTAAGATGAATGCGGTGACCTGTTGTTACAACTGAATTTAGCTAGAAAAGGGGGATCATTTTTGTTAATCCTATTAATTTTCATTAGATACCATGCCACTAAATTACAATTTTTAGTTTTTAACTCAATCTTTTTCAGCAAATTTAACCCTGAAATGCAGTTTTAAATTGATATAGAGGGGTTCTTTGAAGAAAAAATAAAATACGTGAAAAATTCATTCACTGTTGAAAAACACACGACTTCTCTGGTCACCTTAGCTTGACGAGCATCTGATTTCATTATGTCACATCTCACTTAGGATTAAAGGTCATAATGTTGGTAAGCCAACTTTTTTTTTCTCTTGACTTGTCAACATTATAGCTGCTAACTGTTCATTACTGTAGCTAATTTGATGACTGTTGCTATGTGTGAGCTGTTACTTTCTGATGATGAAAGGACTAATCGAGACGTCAGATACAAATACTTAATGTTTCCATACCCACTTTTCTCACTTATTTTTCCCTTCTCCATTCTGACTTGATTACTCTTGGTATAGTCACCCTCTCTCCCTCAGTGAAGGTTTTTCACCATAAGCCATTTTGATACACTGGTTATCCACCTTTAAAGAAGGTTGACTTAAAGTTAATATCGAGCAGCAGTAGATAATCTGTGACCACATGCAACCACACAGCTTTGCACATTCAGTTTGCTTTTGTATGTAATTATGTCTTTATGGTGTGAAATGAGAGTCATGCGTACTATTTTGTATGGTGGCCGACCAAGTTCAGGGGTTGGCTCGATTTTGCACTGACAACCCTGAAATCCATGTTGTTTTTGTTTTATTTTTGGGTCACATCAAACAGTAATGCATTTGGGACTGAGAGCATTATTTAGGCACTATGATTTCTATATAAATTATTATCTTCAAGTGATTTATACTCAACTGTATACCCCTGTTGACTTGCTTCCAAAATCGTCCATCTGCCATATACAGTTATTCAAATCCACTCCTTAAAAAATGAACACAAGACATTGTCCTTTTTGAAGAGATCAAATAGCTGATGCAGATTTTTATTTGCTCCTATTGTTTTGTTTACAGGCACTTAAAACATGCCAAAACTTTATGAATCTGCATTAGTTTTTGTGACTGAGCATCTTGTCACTGAGGTTGCAATTTTTACTGTTCTCCAACAGGCTGTCTCATCGTGTGTATGGATCATTGCTGCTTATCACAGGCTAAGGTTGAACTCTTCTGATTGTGAGGTAATTGATGGACTCATCTTTGAAATATACATATTCGATCACACAACAATTGACATGTTGAGGCTTTCTGTTTAAAATACTGTTCACAATGTGCATCACACCACCACCCTTCGCTGTTCGCATTGGGACCAAAATTGCAAATAGTGAAAAAAAATATTGAGTGCTCTATGCAGAAGTACAATTTCATAAGACCTGGCCATAACAATTCAAAGTTTTCTTACTAAATTGCTTACCACAAACATAACCATATGTTGAAGTTTATTACTGTGCCACAACTAAATGTTAAAATTTTGTTTTGCTCTATCTAAAAACAACTCAGATGCTCAATAAGGGTATAAGCAAAAAGTGGCAATGATCAGTACCATAATTTCGAGATGTCTCTTACAAGGCAACAAACCCATAGACAGCTAATCACTTCTTGGATTTCAAATGATTTATTTGATATCCCTGACTTGTTGAAAGAGCATGTTCTTAAGATTTCTTCCTTACTGGGTGATGATAACTTTGGTCTCAACACTGATTTTATGCATCTTAATTAGAGATCTTATGCATTTCCTGAGTTACAGGATCATATATGGCACTCATGAGATTATATCAACTTTTTTAGAAATTATTTTACGAAGTGACAGAGCTAACATGTAGTAACATTTGGCAGATGACATATAAATACTCAGCCAGATACAAAAAACTTAAACATCAATGCAAATGGGTCCATTTGGCCAATATCTTTCTGAATTTCTCTTTCTTGTGTAACTGACAGCATCATTCTGTTTAGTTTTGAGAAGTGTAAAGTGAAATGTTTTATTAAAGGGAGTAATGTCAGAAATAAAACTACTATAAATTAGACCAGCGATTCTGCAAATGTGATACATGTATTTCCTATTTGAAATCTCTTGCTCTTGACTTTTGGATGCTTAAACTTCACTCTCATTAATAGTGATGTTACTTAAACTTTACCTTTGTGGAACATTGCACTTGTGACAGAACAGAAGGCACAGAGGAATATTAATGTTAATGTTGTGCATTCTATTTCAGAAAATAAGTCTGACCCATTTTATCAGCCTCTTGCGTAAGCTGTCAAACACATCTGATTTGGCAGCAGAATTGACTACTCTAAGTGAGATTATGAAGGAGGACATGAGACAACCGCTGTCAGGACGATCATCGATGGAGGAACAGCATGACAAATGCCATACCGTCAAGAAACAGCTCATGATGGCTTATCTGTTTCACTCAGCTGCAGGTTTTTCCTTTGGCCAGCAGTTACTTTCATTAGTGAGTCACATATCAGACATTTATATGAGTTCTCTGTACATGCGATTTAGACATTACTTATATAAACCAATTCAGTAATCCATTCACTTTATAGATAAAAGCCTCTTCAAATTCTGTATCTGAAATCAAAAGTTAATGAATTATGGCCCAAATTGCACATATAAAGGGTCATCTCATGTCATTTTACCAAGACAGCAGATTTCTTGACATGAAGTGTTAGCCACAAACTGTTTACCCAAGAATAAGAGACAATTATTAACAAGGAATCTTGCAAGTTGTAACAATCAACTTTCACCATTCAGTATATTTGAAACTGTTCCTGCAGGGGTTGCAACTTTTGACCTAATATATTGTAAAGTTGCTTTTCTGTTTACTTTTCTTTGTTGTTAATGACCTAGTATGTTGTCATATTGTGTTCATACCATTAATCTTGCTAGTAAATTGATCTAGCATTTATAAAATTGCAATTTTTTTCTTTTATCTTTTGGTTCAGGTTACAGAGACTGCAGATTTTATGGAGCAAATTCTTTGTTTTATTTACCACTACCAAATGCTGGAGCCCAGACCTGACAGCTGGACTTCATCAAAGAGAGCACAACTGACAGTCTTCATTGGTGGTCTAATCCATCAGCTGAAAGAGGAAGCAGACATGAACACCGAAAATAGCAGACAAAAATTGCAGGAAGAATTAGACAAAATATCTGTGAGGCTGAAGACTTAAAATACTTCCGTCTTTGCTGCTGTGTTCTGTCAAAGTTTCAGAAGTGGCACAGTGGATTAGATAAAGGATGTGAGCAGTATATGATGGATCACAGGTGTGCAAACTGGCTCTCAGCATGCTCGTAGTTTAGCTTCCACAGTGCAGTTAATATAATCACCCCAGATTGGAATTCCCCATCTGCCATATCAGATTTTGGAGTTGGCCCAAGCTACTGGGTGGCCTTATCATCATATCATTTTTGGACCCATTATTCAAAGATTGTATTTATTGTCTTGTGACTCCCAATTTGTTCTCACATTTTTTCTGTTTCCTCCAGTGTAGTTTTGGTTGGCATATTATATTTAGTTGTGCCATAGGAAATTGTTGAAAATACTGTGTGATTCTCTTTAAAATTGCAGTGAATAATTGATTTAATGATCAGTACCCCTTACTGCCACGTACAAAATATCTGTTTTGTAATTTAATGAAGCCTCAGTGATCAGTTCTACAGCGTGTAAAAATTGTGTTTTATGCTGTAAATCGGAACACAAGTTATAAATATTTATTCTTTCTACTGCAGGCTTACTTGTTGGATGCATTCATTTGATTTACACAATGAATATGTGACTGAAAGGTGTCATGCATGTGGAGGACATGCTGTCACAAAGGAAATGATAAGGCAAAAGAAAACTGAAGCAGATCTGTGATGACTATATAAGGCTGGGCTTGTTCTTTATTAAACCATAAACATTGAACGAGACATTGATGGGTGTCACTCAAAGTCTATCTGCTACAAATGAGAGGCGACACAATGAAATCAGGCGCTCATCATATTTTGAGTGTATGGAGTTTTTGATATCACTGTGAAGATTATTCATGTCCTTTTCAGTGTGTGAAAAAAGTATTGGTCTACCTTAAGTAGAAGTTGAGATAGTAGCATTTAAAGACGATGGGGGTGACCTGTTGCTGCAGCTGAATTTATTGAGAAAATGGCTTATCACTTTTGTAAATCCTTCTTTACCTTTGTTAGGCCATGCCACTAAATTACAATTTTTGGGCCTTTACTTACTCCATTTCAGTCAGTTGAACTCTGAAACGCATTTTTAGATTGATATAGAAGGGTTTGGTGAAGAAAAAAAAAAAA